>JAQFVV010000108.1:1899681-2018356 GCA_028023455.1 Epiperipatus broadwayi
TATCTATCTATCTATCTATCTATCTATCTATCTATCTATCTATCTATCTATCTATCTATCTATCTATCTATCTATCTATCTATCTATCTATCTATCTATCTATCTATCTATCTATCTATCTATTTATCTATCTACCCACCCAACTATCTATCAATTTATTTATCTGTTAATACCTCTTTCCACTATCTACCTACTCATTATACATATATATAATGAGATTATACTGAATTATTAAACACCAATATAAAAATTTATCCAAAAGCTAAATAAATATATCATTAATATGAGAGATTTGCTAAAATAAATAATATAAGAATAAAAAATAAAACAACCTTTAAATATTTCATTTTGGAATAAACATTTATCTAACAGTTTCCTCTTACATAAGAAACTGTGAAAGCATCAGACATTACTCATTTGATTTTCCAATTGCTAGATAATGAGGGTTTTGGTGATTTTTCTCAAATATTGTTTCTAACTCTCTAATAATAATAATAACTAGATTTCTTTTTACTGACGACTATTAAATAGCCATCTAATTTGGATATGGATTAGCTTCTTAAAAAATTGTTACATATAACTGAAATTTCAAAAAAATATCTAGTTTATGTCAACTAGGATTCAAATCTAGATAGATCATGGATATGATCACAAATAACTTAGTGATAAACAAATATTACAAAAATCCAATATTTAATAACATACCTAATGTTAGATTTAGCAATACTTGTGTGAGATATTTCAACTTTTAAAAAAATCCATCAAACCTATGCAACTTCTTTGAGCATAACAAAAATATTTCATATTTAAAAGGAATTAAACCACATTTATCATGTTTAATTATTTTAAATTAAAATACTATATATCTATTTTTAAAAAGTTAATAGAATTTGAAATGAATCGTTTATATAATGTGATCTAATAAAGAATTATCAAAAGAAAAAAAAAATAGAGAGAGTGAAAGAGATTTAGATTTGTAAACAATAAAATAAAACCTTTGGCATTTTAAGGATGTTCTAGAATTTTAAAGTTCAAGCCATAGGAGGCATCAGTTTAAACAATAGGCATACTAAGTATACAAGAAGTTGGACCACCAAATTATTCTGAGTAAGTCACTAAATCGGGGATTATTTAGAAATCATATAGCTATATTCTACAATTTATAAAATTGGAAATAGTTCATATATTATATTTATTTTTATTAAGTAAGTGCTTTGTTTTATTTAGAAACAATTTTTATTCCATTTGTAATTAAGAGTTTCTAATTGTTGTTTCCAAAGATAAACTTACATCTGGCAAACAGGTTGCTAAGAATAACTAGATAAGATTACAAGTGTAATGCATTATAGAAACTAATTATTTTCAACAAAATATTTTAAAGTTATAGAGGACTTATTGCAGCTTACTAAACATTGAATTTTTTTTAAAAAATCATTCTCAGACACATGACAAAAGACAGTTCAAAATTAAATTGATGGTTAAGAAACACTTTGGTTGGGACAGTTCAAACAAATTTCATATGCATTTGAAAAAACTACATACCTTTAAAATGTCTTTAGTGCATAAGATTCTCTTTGACATGTCTAAAAATAAAATTTGTCAAAGAATAATATTACATTTATTTGTGAATTCTTATATACAATATTAAGCTCAGGGACAAAAGAATACATTGATCTTGGAATTATTTATATATTAGGTATTGGATGTTTAAAATATCCACTTATAATTATACAAATATAAGCTTTTGCATTTTATAAGTATGTTTTGTTAAGTAGGAAATCTATTAATTCATTTCCAGTTTTTTTTTATAATCTTGAATATTCAGTAGATAGCAGAATATGGAGATGACACTGGATAATGACTTATTAAGTATTATCATTTGGCATCTGTTAACTCTTTCAAATTGCACATATGGCAGAACTGAAGAAGAATAAACAGATTTGCTATTTAAAGATATTCCATAAGTAATGATCACATATTTTGTTGATGTTACACATCTGTTATATTATATAGATCATAGTTAGAATAAATAGACAAAAGTGAATACTACAATCTCACTTGATTATCATCAGTAGTATTATCTGATTTTTAGAGATGTAGCACAAACTTTAATGATTCCATATATATGAACATGTATATATGTTAAAGTGAAGATTTTTACAGATAAAAGATACAAATTCATATTCAAGTCCATCTATATATATACATTTGTTTTTAATATCAATATTGTATTGATATTTCAACCAGGTTATATCTGATACATCAGGGTAACAAAAATCACTAAATGCTTATTGTAGCACCTGACAATTAGAACAGTGGCAACTCTGCTCAAGTTTCATGGATAACAGCCCAGTTCTGTTATTTCTGGTACTTGAACTTCTTATGATTTCCTAATTAGCTTTTGTTCTTTCATCCAATCAAAAAATTAATGAACAGTTTGTGCTGAACTGCAGTCAACCCTAGATAAACATTATATTTATTTTATTACTTATTCATAATAATGATTAAAAGAGCATATTAACTTGATGTTGCAGCTTTAAAGCATAAGATCTTATTTAACATGATCCAACAAATTGTGCTAACATTATACAATACAATGATAAATAAAATTTTAATTTTGTCTTAGTATTCAATTGTCTTAATTGCCAAACCTGATTTTGGTAGAAAAGATAGAATTTATTTGTAATTTCATGGAATGCTCTAATTGTCTGTTCCATCAGTAAAAGCATATGTAAGTTTAATTGATGAATAATTTATGAGAAAGTCAGTATATTTGTTTAAATGCTTTTGATAAATGTTTATTATTGTATATAACTTTTATTTCAAAGTAAGAGCATAAATATTTAGAATACACATATTTTTAGGTTAACAACTATCTAATAAATGTCTGTAGAATATTTCATAAAAATTACAATGAATCTCATTCTCAAAAACATATATTTGCAGATCTTGGAAATAAAAAAATAGGCCACTTTATGGAAAGTATTATAGATAATTGAAGTGTGCTGAGTAGAAGGTGAGCAATTCAAAATGAATATTTTTAAACAGTTAAATAAAAAATATTTACAGACATATTTAAACTTTATTAAATTTAGTTTATGTAAAATTTAAATGAATTATAATAATTCCTAACCTAAACAGCAAAATGATCCATAATGGTTTAATTCCTAACCTAATTAAGAATGATTAACAATAATTTTCATAATATAAATATATAGGTTAAACAGCCTTTAAATAGCCACTGTAAGACAAAAATATCTCCATTACTCTCTATAAAGTAGTAGCAAAAGAGGAGACATTATTTATCAGGCTTATAGATCACAGAGTAATGATGTTTTTTTAGTTTTCAATCCTTTGTTTTAATCTCTATGTATAAATAGGCGGAGATCTATTTTTTTACATGTATTAAATTAATAGTTGGGTTTGTTATGATGATACACTTGAAAGAAAAAAATTAAACATATTTAAAACATGCAAAAAAAATTTCAAATTTTTTCTAGCCTGGATTCAAATTTTATATGATAGGAATGTCAGACAGATGATACATTGTTCACTATGCCATAAAGTATTATATATATATATATAAATGCAAAACATTGTGGAAAGTTACAACTCCAAAGCTTTACTGTTGTATATTGCAATTAGTAGATCGATTTACATTGTAATAATAGAATTCCTGTCTTCTCTATCCCAAAATTCACTGATTTATTTGAAAAAAAAAAAATGAAATAAATAATTTAAAAAAGCAAAATTTTAATTTTTTTAAATTTTAATTGTCAAATCCATGTTGCAACTGCTTGGACATTATGATTATAAACCAGTATAAGAAAATAATTTTTCTTCTTACAAGCAAGCAGATGTTTAAAATTTATTAATAAAAAACACTTCTGCATTACATTAACAGCAATTTTTATCATATGAAGAATAAAAAAAGTGCGATTTTACTGTTGCAATGTCTGAATATGTATATATAATTTTTAAAAATGTATTATAGTTTTGTACATACTTTATATGTAAACAAAATATATGCATGTTAAAACATTTACTGTATAGTATTATATTTTTGATTACTTATTTTATCTTATTTTATGTATATAATTTTTTAAATAATGTTTCATGGATTTCTAGACATTATAAATTATTAAAAATTCGGTACTATAGTTACAATAATTGTAATTGGCACACGCATTATATAATATAGTTACAAACATATGTGTTAAAAGATATTTTGTATAATATTCTATTTATTAATATATAAAATAACCAAATGGCCATATTGCCCAGGAATTAATAAAAATGCCAGAACTTACAGGTAGATTATGATTAGTGGACCCTAAACTCTAGTTTGCCATATTCCTATTGCACAATACCAGTCAGGGCTTTTTTTTTTATTATTAATTACTGCTAATTACTTTTGTAGATAAAGTGTACATGTCTACTACATAGAATTTAGTATTATGCATGTCAAGTGATATAAATTTGGACCATACTAAATCAACAAATGTTAACTATGATACACAAAAACATTGGACATTGTTAATATTTTTTAATTAATTCACTAAATTCAAGAAAAATAAAATTTGTGTTGATAATTAAAATAAAAACTTTTCAGAATCACTTGGAATAGAAAATCTTATTGCACAACACTGTTTTTTACTTCTTGAAGTGTGGGTAATAATAATGAATGAGATTCACATGTATGAATATATTAACTTCTGCATACTATATGTATTAAATTTAATAAAATAAATAACATACAATCATTTTTTTTGAAGTCATATAACTTTCAAATATTAAAGTAGCCTACTTACCACAGTAGTTTCATTCAATAGACCTATCTGCATTTTTCTTTTCTTCTTCCACCTGGAAAATGGTGCAGAAACCTTTGGCTTTTGAATCTGATAAATTGCTACTGTGATAGACAGCACAAAATGCCACATTAATAATAATCATATGGTAGGAAATCATGTGTTGCTGAAACACTCTAATTGACAGGTTGAAGCCTACATTTGTTATTCAGTTGAATGTCAATCCTAAAACTTTTACTTATGACTATCATAGTGTTAAGTTGTAAAGAAGAACTATATATTTATTTTACTATATAAAATAAAAGTGTAACATGATAATATAAATTAAAATTTATTTTCTTTTTGTAATCTAATACCAGTTTCAATCTACTTAAGACTCTCTCTACCCATGAGTTATTTTCACTCCTTGCATTGTGTAAATATAATTCCAAGAGTAGTTTCCTACTCTCTTGCTATCTATGGTAAGCAATTACCAAATGAAAATAAATTTAAATTTCCATCCCAGATTTTGATCAATGAGACTTGGGATTCAAAGGTCAAAATAGATACAATTATGCATTTAGCAAATATTTTGAATTCCATTTTAATATTCAAGCTAACTGAATTATAGCACAAATTGGCCTCAAGATTTAAATGCAATATTATTTGGTAATCACTATTACTCAACTTTACAATAGGTGGCAGAAGTGTAGAGAACTGCTCTTGACTTATCATATAAATGTGTAAGCTAAAAAATTGAGTGTTAATATATAGTCAAAATATGTTTTTGAGATAATGAGATGATGTAATAATTAATTTTTGAGGTGATATAAAGTAAGTGGTAACAATAAAATAAATATTTGTGTGTGCGTTTTAAAAAAGCTTTTTTAAAAAAACTTTTTTTTAAAACTAATTTATTTTTTAATCTATAAAAAGTTAAGTATTATTTTCTTATTACATTAAATACTTTAAAATGTTTTGTATATCTACAATAATAAAAAAGAAATCTAATTCACTTATTTGAACTTGTTAAAATATTTCATTATTTTTTATACATATAAACATTTTTTTTTTATATTTAAAATTTTTTAAATAACAAGATTTTTATTTCAATTATATGTGTACAATAATAAAACAATTTGTAATGTTAACAACTGTTAATAAATTCTTAACTATAAACATTAAAATTAATAATTCAATAAAAAAAAAAAACTTTATCTCCATCTAGTGCCAATTTTTTAAAAAATACACATATTTTTTACTCTTTTAAAAAGATTTTTTATAATAAATTAAATTACATATGTAAATGCAAACATTAAAATTGATGAGAGGAAAAAAAAATTAAATGAAAAATAAATAATTATAAAAAAGTAACCAAGTCTCCATCTAGTGACAAATCATAAGAGTATTTCAGCTAGAGGCGATATTTCTTCAAAACCATTTTTAAAAGATTTTTTTTTTTTTTAAGTTATTAGTTAAAAGATTTGTAACTGTTGAAAATAATAGAAAAAGACAGTGAAAGGGGGAAAGTAGATCAAAAATTTTGAAAATTAAAGTAATGAATAATTAATGAAAAATAGTGCTACTTCACTCAAGTTTTCTTCATTTTAAACTTTTAATAAAAAATGCAGAAAATGTCTTTATTGAAATGTTTAAATAAGAATTGTATTATCAAAAAAATACTTTTTATTAAATCACAATTTATTTAATTTCCTATTTATTTTCTCATTTATTTATGTCTATTTAATAATTTTATCAAATTTTTATAATCAGATGTATAATATTGCAAAAAAACACAAAACAGAAAATACTTAATAATTGATTAGCATAGTTTGAGAGTGATATACACAAAGGCCAAGGTTGATTTAATTTTCAATTGGAAAAGCTTTTTAAAAATCTCAGTTTACTCAAATGAATGGAATTATTGTGCTCAACTTATCAGTTTGATGTTCAAATATTACTTGACCTCCTGAGAAACTGGATACATGATTATTATTATTTAGTGATCCAAAATATTATCTTTCATAATTTAAATGTTATAACTATTGTTTCCAATGAATTTTTTATTTTTGCTAATTTAATTAAAAATGAATAATTATTTTAAGTAAAGCAATTAATTAAAAAAATTATCACCTATCTATATCTATATAATCAAAATTACCCCAAATTCACAACTCAGCCAGACTAGACAAAAAATATAAACTCTAAATCTCAACCAATGATTTCACTGCTACAAGCAGGCTTCTCAAGTTACTCGTAGCAGTAAAACCATTGATTGGGTTTTAGAGCTTATATTTTTTGGCTAGTCTGGTTGAGTTATGATATGGGGTAATTTTGATTATTTTATTGACTAGTTTAACTTTAGGCTTTTAATGTTATATATTAATATGGTCAGATGTATAAACAAACATCAGGTTTAACTATATGTTTACAAATTTCCCCAGCATTGGCTTCTATTTTTATGGAAAACTTGGTAAAGAAAATTTTGATATAAGCAGTTAAAAAACCATTAGCTTGGCTGAGATATGTTGATGATACCTTTGTTATTTGGTCTCATGAGAAGCATGCTCTTGATGAATTTTTATTTTCTTAAATTCTTTTCACAACGACATCAAATTTATTGTGAAAGTAGAAAATAATAACCAACTTCTATTTTTAGATGTTTTAATTGAAAGAAAGATGGTTGGTTCTTTATTCCATGATATACATAAAAAGCAAAGACATACTAAGATATATAAATGATATCTACATTTTTCTTCTCATCACCATCCAGAACAATTATTTTCAGTGGCAAAGACATTGTTAGATAGAACTAAGATAATAGTTTTGATCACAGGAATATTAATAGAGCTTTTTTAAATAATATAAAAAAAAGATTTTGATACTTAAAAATTATGTACTATTCTGCTATATATAAAGGAAGTTATTGATAAAATTGGTAATGTTTTAAAAAAAGATAATATCCACATAATTTATATAAAAAAAATTAATGAAATATTTCCACATCCTAAAGATAAAATTCCTTTGGAGTGTCATGGTGTATATGAAATTCCATGTGAAGTAAGATGAAATTCCTTTGGAGTGTCAATGTGTATATGAAATTCCATGTGGAGTTTGTTTACATTCATATATTGGACAGACCAATCATAGGATAAACATAAAGGAAGAACACATTTTAGCAGTTAGAGAAAAATCTAATTCATCAGCCATTTATTCATACATTAAATTAATTAACCATGACATCAATTTTAATAAAACATATATTCTGGCAAAAACTGAACAACATGACCAGAGATTGCTAAAGAAAGCTATAGAGAATTTTTAAAGGCTTAAGAGCTTACATGAAAAGTGTGAATTAAAGAAAAGTAACAATATTTGGAAAAGATATTGGAGAATAAAATATTTTTTAAAACTTCTCAATCAATATAATTTGAGAATGAGAAAAAAATAACAAAGAGAAAAAATAACAATTTTAAATCTCACCACACACATTTTATGATTTGAGAAAGAAAAAGCTTTAAGGAAAGTACTTGTTATTATCCTGCAACATTTTTGCTACACAGAAACTTCTGGATATAATACTGTGAAGTCATCATTTATCCATGGGAATATTAGAATTAATATATATATATTTCCATTTAGGCATTTATCTAGACATCTTAGCACTTTCCATCTGCCAGTTTGCTGAACAGTACAGGATAGCCAATAAAATCTTTGCTATTAATAACATCCCCACAAAGTAATAGTAGATATAAACACTGTGTATTATAATGATGTACAGAACTTATTAAAGTTAATGATAAAGTTTATAAAAAATGCGATGCTAGAATAAATCTAAACCAATGCTAATGAATAAGTTGTTACTTTATTCCAAAAATAGCCTGTTACCATAATTTTATTTCATGCAGAGAATTTAATAGACATATTAAAATGCAAATTAATAATTTATATAAATAAATGAATAAAATGTTAAAAAATAATATCATTATACTTTAAGGAATGAATTAATAACAAATACACCACTTGATTCTTCAGTTTTCATAATATATGATAAAACAAGAGCAACTCTCTACTCTAGAGCCATCTATACCAAGTTTGAATAATCAGTGATTACAGATGGTAGTGCATTAAAATTCCTGATCTCCAGATTAATTTCTGGTTTTTGCTTTTATCAATAAAACTTGGAATTTAAAGCTAGATTAAATAAATGATAATGATTTTCAACAAGAAATATTTAATAAATTCTGGTAGAATTTTTAAGGTTTTTTCTCTTTTTTACTGATGTTGCTTTGTTTTTATTAATAAATAGTCATAGGAGCCAATGTCTTCCAGGGTTTAGTGCAGAGGTGGAGAAATGGACTCTAGATCTTGAGATTTATATGCAGTGGCTTAAGTTGTTACCTTTAGTGTTTGAACTTCTTATGAAAGCCTGAACAATAAGCTATTTGATTATTTATGCTTAGTCACTGATTTAATGTCTGCATTTTAAATCATCTGAATTTTAAATGTCTACTAATAATGGGCTGAATACAATAAATACATTCAATTAATTAAACTGAGTTGTTAAAACTAGATATCAATTCACGAATTTTACCTCAGAATTTATTACTTTTTCACTGTACTAAACTCACTTAATAAAAAAAAAACAATTACATCATAAATAGTATGATATTTAAATACTCAAATGTCAGGTTTTGAAAATAGTAGTTTTATCTAATTGATCAAACTTAGTTTTTCTTGTATTACTCAATTAAGATTATTAAAATATATGCATTGGGCAAGGAAATATATGGAAGAGGTTGATTAATTGTGCATGACTGAAAATCAAAAGTTATGCATAAGCTATGTATTATATGAGTTAAGGTCTTTTTTATATTCGGCTTTAATAATTAAGTAATTAAAAAAGTATAAGCTTAATCCTTTTTAAAATGATTTATGAGGGCAGCAAAAAATATAATAAATAACAAACATACTTAAAAACAGAGACTTAATCTTCGTGAGATTAATAGAAAAAGATTGGATTATAACCTAACCTCAGTAAACCTAAAAGCACTATACCAATTTCTTGCACTATAAATGTATCTATATATATATTTAAAAATTGTTTTATTATTAAATTCAATATGATTAAGCAGACCTTACATGTTTTAGCACAGTTGATAGATCATCCGACTTGGGTCTGGGAGATGTCAGAATTGGCATTCGCAGTTCTGGTGCTAAACTTCTTATGAACACCTGGGCAATAAAACTATTAGTAAAATAATATGGGCGCTATTGCACCTGAACACAAAACTACTTTATACTAAAACAAAATAAAATTATACTATTCTGCAAGTGCTTTCAAGAGACGTGCTCTCATCTTCATAGCTCTAAGTGAATTAATTATATGCAATTATGCAAAATTCAAGGCTAATTGCTCCATTTTCTTGAGATTGTGAAGCACGTGTCCTTGCATTTGATGGCATTGCAATCCATCGCTATGAAGCAGGCCTCCTTCACTTTTCTTTTTATATCATGCCTTTCTTTGCAGACCATATTATTTTACAAGTATATTTTCGAGCGCAAAGTTTTCGAGTTAGATTTGAATTAAAACTATTAGTTTTTTTTTATATGATTAAATGGAAATAGTTTTTCCTACTACTAAAACCATCAACTGTTTTTTTTTATTCCAACAAAAAAATTGTATAACAATTTTTGCCTGTGTCTGCGCATTATAGATAAAAATTAGTTTGGATTTAAATCTGTAGGTAGTATAGTTAAAAAATTAACATTGTAAATAATAAAAATAAAAATTATTTATAAATTTAGTTCCTTTGGCAGCCAATATCCATTTGGAACTTATATATATATATAACTGTTTATCTACTGTATGAATGAAGTCTTTTTAAAGGAACAAGAGATTCCATCATGTTAAGAGAAAATCCAGCATCATCATGAAGTAATTTGACTTTCATCTTAAGAAGGTTAACAAAATGTAATCCTGTTAGCAGTTTTAAATAACAGCTTTTGTTTATGAATAATATTTTTAAAACAAACAAATATATTTAATAGTGATATTATTTTACTGAAGCTGACTACAACACCAAGTAAAATAGCAGATAACATTTATTTATTTTTAAATTTCAAAATACATGTTTTATGAGTGATGAGAGTGGGAGAGAGAAAGAGAGAGAGAGAGAGAGAGAGAGAGAGAGAGAGAGAGAGAGAGAGAGAGAGAGAGAGAGAGAGAGAGAGAGAGAGAGAGAGAGAGAGAGAGAGAGAGAGAGAGAGAGAGAGAGAGAGAGAGAGAGAGAGAGAGAGAGAGAGAGAGAGAGAGAGAGAGAGAGAGAGAGAGAGAGAGAGAGAGAGAGAGAGAGAGAGAGAGAGAGAGAGAGAGAGAGAGAGAGAGAGAGAGAGAGAGAGAGAGAGAGAGAGAGAGAGAGAGAGAGAGAGAGAGAGAGAGAGAGAGAGAGAGAGAGAGAGAGAGAGAGAGAGAGAGAGAGAGAGAGAGAGAGAGAGAGAGAGAGAGAGAGAGAGAGAGAGAGAGAGAGAGAGAGAGAGAGAGAGAGAGAGAGAGAGAGAGAGAGAGAGAGAGAGAGAGAGAGAGAGAGAGAGAGAGAGAGAGAGAGAGAGAGAGAGAGAGAGAGAGAGAGAGAGAGAGAGAGAGAGAGAGAGAGAGAGAGAGAGAGAGAGAGAGAGAGAGAGAGAGAGAGAGAGAGAGAGAGAGAGAGAGAGAGAGAGAGAGAGAGAGAGAGAGAGAGAGAGAGAGAGAGAGAGAGAGAGGGGGGGGGGGGGGGGGGGGGGGGGGGGGGGGGGGGGGGGGGGGGGGGGGGGGGGAGGAGAGAGAGAGAGAGAGAGAGAGAGGAGAGAGAGAGAGAGAGAGAGAGAGAGAGAGAGAGAGAGAGAGAGAGAGAGAGAGAGAGAGAGAGAGAGAGAGAGAGAGAGAGAGAGAGAGAGAGAGAGAGAGAGAGAGAGAGAGAGAGAGAGAGAGAGAGAGAGAGAGAGAGAGAGAGAGAGAGAGAGAACAGGAGTAGTTGATTAATTATGCACAAATATATGTAAAATATTCAATGACTATCAAAAATTATATATGAGCTATATATATTTTTTTGAATTTAGATCTTAACTGACTTTATTCAGAAGTTTATATAAACCTTTATAAATTTTTAAAAATCTAATTAAAAACATCATTCATTTTGAGGGAAAACTAATTTGATTTATTGTTTAATATTAACTTCCATAGTCATATTGAGTCAATAAAACTAAAGTAACATTTTTAAGGTTTTATATTCGTAAAAAAAAAAAGGCAAAAAATATAAGTCCAATTTTTAGAAGTTAACCCTACCTTTCTATAAGGGCAAGTTAATAGGTTTAAAGAAGAAAGTTTAAAAGGTAATTATAATAAACGAAAATAAGAGAAATGCAATATACTATAAAACAAACAGTCACAAAATTAAAATATACTTTTCAGATGACCTAATAGACGATAAAATATAGATTGTCAATTATTAAAAAGATTAAGTAGTAATATTTTTCTATCTAGTCTAGTAAATGACTGCCAGTTATTAGAAACGAAACAGATATAAACAGAGATGAAAAATGAATCTAAATTCATTACTTTTAATCTTTATTATTTATTTTTTGCCTTATTGAAAAGCTACATCAAGCACAGTGACAAACAACAGTTTAGAAGAGCAGATGCTAATGCAGGCACTTGGATTATTTCCTGAGAAAATATGTTCTTATGGTAAAAGAAACTAAGACTAGAATTGTTATTATAAAAACAGCTTTCAGAATTAAATATAAATTTACTTTGAATTTACTTCTATCTAAAGAAAATGACTTGTTTTGAAGACATTCTTGCCTTGCTTGTTTGGGCAATTGCATTTATGTATCAGAAATCAGGACACTGAACAAAAAGAAACAGTACACGTAGGAACACTTGAGATGTATGTTGCTTTATTCTAAAATATATAAAATGGATGGACAGAAAATTAAATCACAAAATCTGTAAGAAAGAATTACAAAAATGAAATTCTCTTGGCTGAAACACAACTTGCATCATGTTAGTTTTTAAGAGGATTTCTTGATAGCATAATATAGGCTAAAGGAGAATGTTGAAGATACAGACATTCTTATATAGTGCAGATGTAAAGAAGTACAACAGAGACTCAAGAAGAATACAAGAGTAAGACAAAAGATTGTTAGCTACTGAATAGTGTCTTGAAGTTTCTTAAGAATCAGCCACAAGAATGAATTACAGATGATGTTAATATATGCTAAGAAAATTTTTACATAACTTTTGCTTTCAGAAAATGTTGCACTTTTGTCATCTCACTATTAGGCAAATGAGTATTTGAAACTCTCTATTCTGTTTCATTTGGGCAGTTGCTGACTATTTAGGATTTTTAAATCTTCTTTTGTATTTTTTATTTATTTCTGCTTTCTTTATTTTTTTCTTTATTCTGTAAATGATTTCTGTATCTTTTATTTCTTATTCCAGACAAATGATTGTCCCACTTTTATTCATTAAATTTTGACTTTTTTTAAAACATCTTGTTTTTGGAAGTTACTTACAAATACACAAAAGTAAACATTTAGTCACAACAGAAAGAGATCATTATTGAAAAAATATTTAATGCATCACTGAGTTTTACTCATGCAGTCATGGGAAGGGGGTGTTTAGTAATGAACATTTTTCTTTCTAATATGAAGAATTCTGCCATGAATCTGAAGCTATTACTTATATGTAAATTTATTCATGATTGCCCAGCCAAATCTCATATCTAGATTTATTTAAAAATGATTATCTAAGTGACATATCTAGAACTATGTTTAGTTTTATATGCTATATGTATATTAATATTGACTTCACTACAAGTTCTTAAACGATTAATTGCTTCGCGCTATAAAAAATGATTTATTAATTGCTTTTGTTAAATTACAGATATTTTATCTTGTGGATATGAATTTAAGAGAAGAAGCATTGATTAAAGCAGCATCCCACTTCACTTAGTCTCTAACAATATTGGCCTATTTGTCAAGTGTTGGTAGCCATAAGGTCAGTGCAGTCACCTTTCTTGCAGACGGTTGTCATGGGGTCACTTCCCAGTCAATGCTTTGACATATGGAAAAGAAAAAAAACATATATATTGGCCTATTTATTTGTGAATAGACTAATATCTATTCATTTCTGGAAACTGCAGAATTCTTCTTTGCTTTAAGAATTTTGGATGAGTTCATTTAAATTAAGTAAGCCAATCTACCCTTAGTCAAGTTCATTACAGTCATCCCCACCTTTAGTGATATTAATAAATTTACAGATAAATTGTAATCTGACAAAAGTTTTTAAGTTCTTTGATTTCTAACAATGCTATTTGGTGCTGCTTCTATTGATATCATGGACAACCAGTAATTTGGAGCTGATCCTAAGAAATCTTTTTCAGGGTCTCTACTGCTGTTTGATAGTACTGCTTCTGCTATAATGTTCTGATCTATGTTTTCCATCTGTAGAGGTGTCAGGCTGGTTACGGTCAATGATTTTGTTCCTGTAGAATTTTCATTAATACTAAGGGATGGCTAACACTATAGCTGAAATTTATTTATTAATGTTTATAGATTCAGAAAAAGATCTTAATGCTGATATTGAACAATTTTGGAGAGGACACTTGGTTTGAGAACTATTTATCTTGGTTCTTAATCAAAATTGATAAAACACTAGCTGAAATGTTGAAGAAACTTTATTTCAACTGGTGTGTATGATTGTCAGAATGTTGTACCAACAACATTCTTGTTAAATGTACTGTCAGCTTATTTTATGAGATTTTTTAGAATCTCATTTACCAACTTTTCAGCATCTCTATTAATTTCTGAATGGAATGAGGTTTTTATATAAGGTGAATGTCATTTATTTTACAATAATTAGCTATAAAAGCTATTTTGTTGTCAGAAACCATAGCTAAAGGAAGAACATATAAGATAAATATTAGTGTTCCAAATATTTGTGATTGTTGTATGGAAAGAGGATAAATAAACTATATCCAAATACTTGGGATAAAGCATCATTTACAATTAGGAATTATTTGCTTTGCTAAAAATCTGTATAATTATATGTAGTCTTTTCTCTATCTTAAGCTACTGACTTTTTTTTTTTGACTGACATGTTTTTATTTATTTGCCACAGATAACAATTGTTGAACTCATGATTTTTGATCAAAGTTTATGTCAGGCCATTAATTTATAATATTGGATTACCAATTTCATTTATATTATGCACAGATGTAAGGCTTACATATAGACTACTTGGCAGCAACATGGTTCTAGTATCCCACATAATGCAATGCCATTTATGGGAGCTGGATATAGGCATACTTGAGGTTAATGGCTGTGAACACTATACTTCTAGCTAAGGTATGGAAAATCTTTATTGAAGGAAAAACATAATTGTTAGTGATAATTCTTTATTAATAGTGCATCAGTGAATCTTCATAAATGGAGATTTCACAACTACTTTTAGTAATGTCACTACAGACATGATAAGTTATTGTGTATTGAATGACTTTATTGGCTTTCAATTTACACTAATATTTGGCTTTTAAAGTGAAAGACCATAGCCAAACATGGCAGTTAATAGATTTTACATATCTTTTTATCTATAACTGGATTGGGAACTTTTGTATATATCTCAGTAATGCCTCAAAGTCTGTGAAATATTTCTTTTTCTGCTCAGCTATATTTCATGCTAATGAAAGGACAGCCCAATGATTTTACTTTATTATAGTGCTAAGTTTTGGATATGATACTAGAAAAGGTATACTAGCAAAGATATTTTTCTAATCTTAAAGCCTATTTTCACATGAATTCTTACTTTACAGTATTTTGGTTTTATGATATGGAAGACATGTGCGTACTTTTTATTAAACTGAGATCAGCTTTATGATTTTTTGTGAGTCTTTGTTCAAAAACTATTAATATTATACAAACTAATAAATGTGAGTTAATTTCCATTATTACTGAATGACCATTATTGATGATTGGACATCATAAAGGTTACAAATATTGATTATTCGAATATTTATTAGACAGATGGTTAAACCTTTTATAACAGGCTCTATTTGTCTGGGTTTCTTTTGGACAAATATGCTACTCAATATGTCTTTTATATTGACAAATGATATGATATATTTATATAAGAACACTGTGTTGGATTTATTGCAGCTATCACATTTTTGCTTTTCATCAGCCAGCTGCAGTTTTCTTATAACTAGTCTAGGTAATGTCACTGATCTTCCATTTGACTTTTAATTCACATCTGATGTTTAATTCTTACACTGGTTGCTCCTGTTCTTTTTATTTATAGATGCTTGGGAGGCTTCTAACTTAAAAGTAATACTAGGGTTTATTTTAATTTCTAAACTCAATTTTTCTGGCTTTCTATCTTTACATTTAGAAATGCCTGTGAAACTTGATTCAAAGTGGATCTAGGATCCATTATAACTTAACCCACAGTTTATGTTTCATTCCATATATAAATTTATCTCTCAAAACTGAAAAAGTGTTTTGTAGGTACAGATTAGCACCATTCTTTTGTGTTTTTTATATAACCATCTACTTTTTTATTATCTGTATGAATGACTTTTTCTGAAGAATGGGCAAGTACTGACTCAGATTTTAATACTTTGTACAATGCCATGCCACATGCACCTACCAGAGGGTCTTATTTTAACTCTGATTTAGGAGCACTTTTTATCATGAAAAAATTAATTCTATTCAGATAAGCTGCTCAACCTTCTAAAGAATAAAAATTCTATCTTTAAATGATTTTATTCAAGCCATAATCACTCTCTATAATCTCTATGATATTAAACAAGTATTAATTTTTGATCTCTTTTAATCACTCAGGAGATTAACAACTTTATTTATCTCTGATGCTTTTATTTGTTAAATTGATGTTGACTATTCAATGAAAGACAGAACATAAAAGTAAGAACTGAAGTAGTCTATTCTCATTGATATTTCTGTTGCTTTTGAAATAAAAATTTGAAGACTATGTAATATTGAATATTTTATTTATAAATATGCAGAGAAAGATTAACAATGAATATTTTCAATCTTATCAGCAATACTCAGCCACCAGTCAGATGCCTTCACTACATGATTATTTATCAAATATATTAGTTACAATTATTATTATTATTATTATTATTATTATTATTATTATTATTATTATTATTATTATTATTATTATTATTATTATTATTATTATTATTATTATTATTATTATTATTATTATTATTATTATTATTATTATTATTATTATTATTATTATTATTATTATTATTATTATTATTATTATTATTATTATTATTATTATTATTATTATTATTATTATTATTATTATTATTATTATTATTATTATTATTATTATATAAAAATGTATTCATGGTTTCCTAAGCCACATATTTCAATTTATTTAAAAATGGTTTACTAAAGCACATATCTAGACTTATTTAAGAGTGAGTACATCTAAAAGTATATCTTTCTTTATAAACTATATATTACTATTGACTCTCTCTCTACAGTTCCTCTAGCATAATGATTACCTTATTACATTATAGGATATGGATGTCAAAGGAAAATGTATGGAATAAGGGAGTTGTCTTTTTAATTGGTCATGTAGACTATTTGTTTGAAAACAAATCAATACACATATTTATTACATGAACTGTTGAGATTCTTCTAATATTAAAGATTTTGTATGAGTTCATTTTAATTATATAAGCTAATGCTAATTAGTTGTATTAATGACATGTATCATTTTATAATTTTCATATATATATATATATAATAACCTTTAGCTTTGGCAGATATATATATATATAATAACCTTTAGCTTTGGCAGAAACTAAATATTAAGTCAAATTTTGTGCCAAGACATCCTAAAAAAATTATATAGTTTAATTTTGTTATGAATAAACTATTGCTAATACTTTATAATGCCATAATTTTATATAAGAGAGCTGCTATATCAGTATTTTATCTGTTATACAGCTTAAATAATAAAAGTTTTAACTTAAGGAAATGTTTAAGATGTTAAACATGTTTAAATTTTAAAATAGCTATTAATGTCAGTGATAAACAGTTTAATTTTAAAAATGCTAATTTGGTTTTGGTTTCTTTATTAAAATGTTTTGAAAAGCTTATATTACTTTTAAAGTAGAGAACCCATTTTCAAATCCTGTATTTTCTGGCTTTTAAGTTGAAGCTATAATATTGTAATTTATTTTAATGCTAAGACATAATTCTAATTAAATATTTTTGGACTCATTTAGTTAGAAAAGAGTTTAATAAAGTTAATAATTAAAGTTAGAATTTTAAAGTAATGAGTAAATGAGTATTGAATGAATGAGTAAATATTGTACTTATTTGATATTATTTATCTTAAAAATAATTTTAAAATCTATTCTCAGATATTTGTCTAGTTTTAAAACAGTAATAAATAAATGAATGTATTAAATTGTATTAATATTTGCTTGGTTAAAGATATAATATAAATTTTAGTTATGTAGTATTTTTATTTTATCCTGGTCTTTTGTAATTTTTAATTAATTATTTAGATTCAACCAGGAAGTGTTTTAATTAATTTAAAAGTGTCTAGACAAACATTGATTTATTGTAAAATTGAATATTTAATTAGATCATTTTGATTAACAACCTTTCTTAATGATAAATAGGTCAAAGATTTGAACTAATCAGGGAATAGGTTGTAGGTTAAAGGGTTAATAAATAGGCTGATAAAATGGTCACATGACCCATAGTATAAATATGTGAGATTGTCACCTGATCAATGTCTTCAATAAACTTTAATTTTATTTTTGTTTGTAGCAGTTGAATTTTAAAACTCTTCTGAAATTTAAAAAGGTATAATTTTAGTTAAACTTATTATTTTTTTAGCTGAGTATGGTAAGGTAATTTAAACTTTCTTGACACAATTATCTAAACTGAAAACTCCAAGGGAACTGAAGTCTCAATATCTGCCAATTTAATGGTAATATCTTTAATGGTTACAATGTTTAGAATATTATTTTTAAAGTTTGCTGTGTTGGAAAATTTCAAAAATTAATTGTTGTTACCATTATCATTATTTTAAAACCATTGTCAAATTCCAAGTCCAACAGAACATTGGTGTTATAATTAAAACTGCCATTGAACATTTACTTGTCTTATGGGCAAAAACATTACAAAAATATTAATCATTTCTTGATATTTTCTTTAAAATATTTGTTTGTCAAATTGTCTCTAATTGATTAACCTATGTAAATAGACTTTCAAATTCAAGATAAAAACTGTTTTTTTAAGTGTCATAGCATCGGCCGGGATGCGAACCTGCAATCCGGGCAACTGCCTGCAAGGGCAAGGCAGTCACGTTGACCTCTCAACCACCAATGCATATGTGTATTCCAAATATTTAATAATGATTTAAATCTGCTGCAAGAAAAAGTTAAACTAATAATAACTTTATGCATCAATAAAATAATTTACTTGTGCTGCATCTTGTTACAAGACATTATATTATTATTATTGGGAAAAACAGCATGAGAAATATTTTACTTATTGTGACTATTTCAGTTTGCTCTCCATGAAAGAAGAAAAAAGAAAAATAATCATTTTTTTTCTAAAAGGAATAGTAATAAAGAATCAACTTACAATGAACTGTTTAATTGATAATATGTGAAGTTTAAAAATGCTTCACTTAATAAATGGAAATATCAATTTTATCTGCAAAAATAACCATTATATTTAATGAATTTAATTACTTTTCTATTTTAATTATTTTATAATACCTGCACAAATGTTTAAAATCTATAAATGATTTTTTTTTCCTTTATGCATTGCTATAGAAGTCACTGAGGTCATCGATATGATTGGAATTGAATATTTTCTCCTGCAAATATTTAATTATATTTGATAAATGTTCTTTATTAGTTGTACTTTATTACACAATATTTACATTACTGTTAAAAATTTAAATAATTTGCATGATGGATAAATTTGAAACCTGAGTTCCATTACTTAAGCTATATTTACTACAGTATCATGAACATTTATCATAATTTAAATCAATGAATATTTTTAATGAATGGCTATAAATTTATGATGTTTGCTAGTATAATAATTTGAAATTCATTAAGAATATCCAAAAGAAATGTGTCCTAAGTTTATAGTTATACTATAGATTTTAATATATTAGTTATATTATTTTATATAATGGATATGTTTACTTCCACAAGATGTTGTTGCCAACATTCCTCTTCATATTCAAATTTAATGAAGAATAATTCAATAAGAAAGCAGAAGGATATTATTTAATTTATTTATTAATGATAAAAAGGTTGAACTTATTTGTTTTCTGATTTCTCATTCTATGTTTATTTATGGACATATTATTTTTATGTTATATGCCATGTTTTGCTATATTATAGATTAAAGTTCTCACAATAGAACTTTATCATATTTACATGTTATAAAAACAGTGTCTCCTTTTTAAAATATGAATAATTTATTTATGAACATATAATGTTATGCTGTAAACTGAATAAGGAGATATATATGTCTATGATTTATTTTATGATTTTTGCTTGCCTAATATTAATAGAACTATATTTGACATTAATTATTGTTTATTATCATATTTCACATTTGTTAGGTGTCATATTTTTGTTTGAGATATTACATTTATTTTTTCTCTATTTTAGAAGTGCTTTTCTATGCCAGCTTATTTAAAGATGTTAGTGTAATTTTCCATTATTATTTTGCTACCTTATTTTCCAAAAAAGACAGTAGCATTGTTTCTCTCTTATTATTTCTTGTCTTGCTAAAATGTATACATTCATAGCATATATTTTAGGGATGTGGCTTAGGCTCTCTCTATTTCTAAGGCAATTCTTATTAATATTTTTGTCCCTGAAGTGCATCCTCATTATTTTTCTGACTGATGACAAAGTCCTAGATCCTTTATTAGTCCTCAAAAGTAGATGTGTCTTATGAGTTATCCCATCTTACTTTCACTTTGCCATACTTTATTATTTTTGAAGTTAGATTCTTTTTATATAGTTTATAGTTTGTTTAATTAAGCATGTGTAAGATAATATCATGGCTTTACCTGACATTTTAGTGTTTTTATTAAGGCATTGGGGAATTTTATCTTATCTCTACAGCATTCTTGGTTGCTTAAAATGTGAATAATACATTGTAAATGTGTAAGTCCTATATTTGAGCATTGCTAATTATCGGGACTAAGTGTGATAAATAATTAATTTTAAAATTTTAAACATTTATTTTAGGCATATATAGACAATCTATATTAGTATTATAATTCCTTCATCACTGAATTTGCAAGCCAATATTATTGTTATTGAGTATGCTAAATATTCATAAAAGAGACACTACTTATATAAAGGTTATTATCATTGTATGAATGAATTGATAAATGAGAACTTTTGACTAATTAATAATAAGTTACTTTAATATTCTAGATTATTTTGCTTTTTCCTGAAATTTATTATAATAAAGTATTATATAAATTTTATTTTTGAGCCTTCTGATAAATTTTGCAGAAGCACCATTGTGAAAACTTTTGATCTGTGAACTCAAATATAAATTAGTTGTAAATTTTGTTATTTTTCTGTAAATAAATATTTGTTATTATTTAAGAAATTTCTCATAGTTATTTCTTCACATCATTTCATTTATCAAACAGAAATCATTCCACATATTAATTATAATTAAAATGCTTACAAAATATAATTATTTTAAATTTATTTGCTAAAAGAGTACATGATCTTTAAAGTTAATAAGAATCATTTTATTGAATTATTTAGTATTAATGTAACATCTAAGAAAGTTGTAATTTTCTTGATAAAGTATTACAATTGAATTTATTATTTAGATTGTTTTAATTAATTTAATTTGCTTATTTCAAATCACTGTGCATATTTATTTCATATTGGAAGATTATAGCTATTATTTTATGATAAGATTTAATTTTACAAGAAGCCTGGAAAAGTTGTTTAAATTGATTTATTCTAAGATGTTTAGGATTACTATAAAATCCCTTATCCCTTTTTAATATCTGATTGTAATACTAGCTTATACATTATATTATTTTAAATTTAAGAGATCATGTTGTACTTTATTTAAGTAGTAATAATCTTGTTATTGTCATAACTTTGATAAGATATTAGCTTAGCGTAAGTATATGTCTCATTTATTTTAGTAATTAGAATTTCATTCAACATTGAATAAATCTAAAGTGACAAAGAATTTAAGAGATCATATTTCCCTGAGATACTCTGATTTAATTTAACTGACCATATTATTAAATTTATTTTAATATTAAAATTTTGCATTCTAGATATATCTTAAATGGCATAGATTTTCAAAGAACATTTTTAATTATAAGAATTAAATAATGTTTTTATCTGATCAAAACAATGAGATGCTTAGAAGATCTTTAGAAGAGGGATAAAAAAATGGTAGTTGAATGAGATCTTTGTAGAAAAAATTTAAATGTAACCTCAATGGCATATGTTTACAATATTAAGATTCTTTTACTTTTGCTAGAGTGAGTTGAGAGTCCCCTTCCTCTTGATTTATTAATAGTATAACATTGTATTTTATTGTATTTTATTATAGTACTTCCCTGTATATCTTTGTATTGTGGCATATGCTGAACATAACTCTGTCAAAAGTTAGCTATGGAAAGTTCGCTAGGGCAGCAGTGTCATTTCTCTCTTTCTCTTGTTTACAAAATGGTGATTTGTCTACTACACTCGTATTTATTAGCTCTCCCTCTCTTTAGGTTACAGTATATATATCATAATAATCAAAGGACTCATTAAAAATTATGATATAGCTCTAAAGTTGAAATGCTAGAATAAATTGTGTTAAACTGTGTTATAAAATACCACCATTAATGGTAATTAAGTAGACTCTTGATAGAAATATGAATTGTTTATAAATATGGAAAATCAAAAATATTTTGCTTTTAACAATTTGTACTTCAAGATTCATTCATTTTACTTTTTTTTTCCCACATCAAACATATTAAGGAAATAATAATTCATTTTATTATTTCGTAGCAACAAATTCATTTTATTATTTTATGTAAAAACATTGTAAGTAATTAACTCAACTTAATAATCTTCAGGAGTTTTATCTTGCCTTGAAAAGTTCAAAAACTATTAAATCAATATATATATAAACTTCACCAAACATAACGATTGCTGGTAAAGTCTAAAAATCTCAAGCGTTGGTAGCCTAGCGGTTAGCATAGCTGCCATCCAAGCAGCTGGCCCGGGTTCGCTTCCCGGTCAATGCTTTAACATATGGGGGGGGGGGAGACTAAAAATCAATTTCTTAGGACTTTGGGTTTTATGTAGAATTGTTATGCGTGGAAGTGACGGGTTGAATATAATAATTTTATTCCAGCGACCAAACTTTTTTTACTTTCATCAGCTAAAAGACAATTCAAGATGCTATTCCTCCATTTTCACCATTGTGGTAGTCACACAGAACTTGTATATATAGTAATTAGAAGTTGAAATAAATGCCATTTTATAAATTATGATATTCTAATATTTGAAAAAATAAAATTAATTTTTATTTGTAGTTCTAATAATAATAAAAAGTATATATAATCTAAAATTCACTGTTTATTCTTAGAATACAGTATATATTTTTAGATCTATTTCATACTTAAGTATGTTTATATATACACATATATACGCTGTACATTAACAAACATATAAATTTAGATTTATAAATTATAAAATTATATATGTTTATATATACATACATACACATATATGCTCTATATAAACAAGTCAGTAAATCTGCAATTACAAAATAAAAAAATTGACATTAGATACCCTTTAAAGATAATGATTTGAACTTATTTCAGTTAGAAGGCTGTTTTTAAAATTTTCACGTTACTTTTCATTGGGTAGAAAAAATATATTGATAATTATATATATACACACACAATGCTAATGCTTATTGGTGGTGCTGGACATAAATCACTTAAGATCTCATAGCCTAATGTAGCATACCATCTTTTCATACACTATGATTGCATTTGAATCTAGGCCAGGGCAATTTTGAGTTTTAAATAGATTTATTTGTTGTTGTTTTTTGCAGATAGCCAGACAACAGCCAAAACAACTAATCATCTTTTGTTTAATAATTAAATAGCTATTTTTGGTTGGAAGTAGAACAGAGATAGAAAATCTGAAAAGTATAAAAGCCATTACTCTTTATGTGAGACTGCTGAAAAGATCTTTATTCTATAAAGGAACTATTTCATCACTTATATATATAAGATTTTAGGATTTGATAGTTAAAATTGGCTTTTTGTTAGTCTGTTTTTAAAATTAGGTTATATTTACCTATTTAATGATGTTTATTTAAAGTGGTTTATTTGAATTATAAATTTCAAATCTCTTTCAGACAAGTATCAGTATCTATATAAACATATTAGATATTAGATAAAAGTGGGTGTTCACGTTTGTCACAATAATAAAGGTTGCTTTGACAACAAGCTGATTGAGATTCTTGGAATTGTTAATGTTTAAGAGTGGACTGCTTTTCTATATATATATGTGTGTAATAATAAATAATATTTTAATATCAAACAAATACAATGTCATGTGAAATTTACCAAGTCTATTTTAAATAATTGAATTGCCTTCTAGCTGCCATGTGCAATAAATTTTTACAGTAAGAAAATGTACCAAAATAGACAACTTCTTACTGCATTTCAGATCTTTTTATTTAGTTATCCAGAACAATAACAACCAGAGAGAGCAAACTAAAATGAGCTTATATATTTTAATGTAAATGTATTTTTAAATAACTATTATTGTTCTAGATAATTCTTAATAAAAAGATCTAAAATACATTAAAAATGGTCCATTTTGGTCAATTTTCTTGCTGTAAAAAGTTATTGAATGTGGAAGTTGGAAGGCAGTTCAATTATTATTTAAAATAGACTTGGAAAATTCCACATGACATTATATGTAAATATATATAATATTAAATCACCCCACATTGTTAAGAAATCCAGCACCACTCTATTTATATATTTATTTGAGAGCAATGCTGGATTTCTTAACCCTGTGGGATCATTTAATATTTGATATTTATTTCAGTTTAGTATTAGCACTGGGATTATTTTCATATATATCTTCCAAAGCATACGCTTGTGGTTAAGATCTGTAGAGGTCCCTACCTTTGCATTTTCATGCACATATTCTTCAGGTTTATAGTCTAAGTACATATATATATATATGGTAATATCAGAGCAAATTTCCACTCTAGTGCTATCTAATATAAACTCCAATAATTGGTGATTAGTAAAAGCATATAAAATCCATATAAAATCCCTGTCATTAGTATTTAAATTTTGCATCTGCAGAATCAGTTTCTGGGTTTTGCCTTTATTCAACAACTGCTTTTACATTCATTTTACCTGACAAGTAAATTGATTTAGATCCAAAATCTTAGACTAACTTGGATTTTCAATTTTTAGATTAACAAATAAATTAGAATTAAAGTTGATGTATGAATGATCGGTATTCCTTTCAGTTTTGAATCCCAGAACCTCATCGATAAAGAAAAAGCCAGAAATCCATCTGAGGGTGAAGATTAAATACTATTATTTTTAAGGTCTGTATATTACTTTCAATATGACAAAACAAAGATAAAAAATGATGACTCCTAAATAATAACTACCAATAGTACAGAAATGGACAAGGTCTTCAATAAGAAGAGCCGCATGTAAATATTCTTATATATTTTTGAATGTTCAAGAACTATAGTTGTTTTTGGAACTAATTTTAATGGGAGTGACATAGACCATCAAATTCAAACACTTTTTACCAAAAAATTTGTTAATAAAATTCACCAAGACTTTAAGAAGCAAAAACATTAAAAGTTTCAAAATATGAGCTTTTTACTTATCTTTAAAGCATTTGTTAAATAAACTATTCTAATATTGATACCCTTTATATTACTATAGATTATTAATATAAAAGTTTACAAAAATTGCAATAAAAATGAATATTCATATTGCTTTAAGAGCCACGCAGACTAGCTTTGAGAACTGCAGGTAGCTTGTCAATCCATAGTTTGGTAACCACTGCTATAGTACAATGATTATTCATTCTTTCACAGGTATTAAAAGTGAATAGAACATGTATCTACCCGACAAAAAAGGGAATGTAATGAAAAACAGCAAACTATCAACACATTGTAGGGATCCAGGTGGTGTTTGATACTACCTCTAGCTCAACTGATGAGAAATAACTATTTACAAAATACAAGCATAGTAAGAGAGAATTTCTGTGCTGAGGGAATGTTGCGATTGGTCAAATTAAAAGGGAAGTGCGCTGATAAAAAGATTTTGAAAATATCATTTTTTACAATTTCGATTCACAGATTATTTTCAAGTAGGCTAATTGATCGTTCAACTTCTGCCTTTAAAGAATTAAGTATAATCGCAATATAAATCTAAGATATTTGTTGTGTGTGTGTGTGGGGGGGGGAGTTTAAAATACATTTATTGTTTCTTAATTTTCTAAAAACTATTAATTATTATTTAAAAATAATTGAAATCTCGACTGAGTAGTAAGAAAGCTGAAATTTCATTTCTGCCTGTCTGCGAAATTTATTTATTCATAGTTTAATATGTCTAAAAATCAATATCTAATAATAATAAAAAGAAACAAACAATGTAAATTGGAAATGTTTTAGTCTAAATAAATAATCGAACAGTTTATAACTCCGGAACTCATAAGAAGTTTGAGCACCGGAAGTGGCAGTTAGAGCGGCGATCTTTAATTTTTGAGCTTTATGGAGTCTGCCATTACAAAAAAAAAAAAAAAGATCTAAAATGACTACAATTAGCTAATGACTAATATCTTTTTAAATTTTAATTCAGTAATCACTTTAAGTCTTTATTTGCAAGTCCTTCCTACTTTCTAAATTAATATTTATTTTCATTGTAGGGAAAAACAAGTTCAATTTTAATGTATATTTTTTAAAAAGGTAAAAAAATTCTAAATTATTTTCTAAGAAATAGAATGTAACTTCTAATCATATATACATCTTAAGATGACACGAAGAAAACAGAATCAGTGAAATTCTTTTGCAAACTAGTACAAATTATAATTAATTGATGGTACTGTCTTTCTAAATTCACTTGTGAGTTCCGTCTTTCATCCCTCAGGCAGATAGAATGCTTTTCAGTCAGCAAATAAAGAATTCTCAGGTAATGTCAGCTGATTATAAATATTAACATTTAAATTTTTTTCTTGTAATGATTGTATCAAACATTAAAGCAAAAAAAAAAAAAAGATATTTTAATTATCTATGAACCAAAAACTTTATGAAAATGTAGTTTCAAATATTTTAATATCAACGATGTGAATTAAGCTAACATTGAATTTAACATTATTTTTATTAATTTTCATTACTATATATATATATGAAGTGTTTCGTATTATAACGAGTGTGTATCCGACTATTATGATTATAATGCACATTTGAATCAGAAGCAGGTAAAGCTTGATTTTTTTTTTCAGAATTAGACTTTAGATTTTTTTTTTTTTAGATAGGCATCCATAAACAACCCAGATAAATACTTACTTTGGGGAATCACATCTATCTGTATTAGCTAAAATATGAAACAGAAGAGAGAAAAAAAACCCTCACCACCTGGCTAGCCTAATGATTTATGCTTTTTCTACCATTCTGCCTAAAAGCAGAAAGTATTCAACTAGGTAATAGTATATTCGTAATAATTTGTTTTCATTTATCCCTCTCTTAACAAAATTTATTATAGCTTCTAAATATCCAAAGCTCTCTGCTTTATTTAATGCTATTATGGATTAATAGATTCTAAAACTCAAGATTCCTAGATCGTGGTTCCTGATGTACCGCTCCCGGTATTCGAACTTCTGATTAATTCCTGAGCTATATATAAATCTTTTAATTATTTGTTTTATTCAATATTCAAGGCTATATAATAAACTTTAAAATTTTTATTTATAATAACAAACATAATTTGAAGGCGATTAAAAATTTAGTTAATAAAAATGATTTTCATTCAAGCTTTTTAAAATTAATTTTACAGAATCTTATATACATTGGTAAAAAAAGAAAAAAAAGAAATTTTAAATTTCTGTAGAATAAAAAGTGAAGAACAATCTTTCATATCATTTCTTTTCAGACTTTTTTTTCTTCTCTATTCTTATGTATCATTTAGTTTTTCTTTTGCTTTTATATCCATCTGGAATCCATTTTACTGCATGACTAACCTTTTTATCAGGAAGACATTCTTCTTACACGATATAGCTATTTTCATCTTTACAATCTTCCTTCTTTCTGCAGTTGCAGTGGGCGGTATCTCGGTCTTTGAGATGCTATTGAATAAAATTAAAAGAATGAAATAATGGCGAAATAAAATAACATTATATAAATATATGTACACAGATAATATATAGATATGCGTGCTAGTGTGTGTGGTCACAAATATATATGAGAAGACGAGTCAAGTTACAAACGCTCATATCCACACATACGTTTTAATTGTACGAAGGTTAATTTTCAAAAAAATGATTAATCATTGCGTTAGTAACGTGTATAAATTGCGTAGGTCATAGAAATAAATCCGCACGAGATACATGTGAGTAAAAACTTAAATATAATAACTAAAAATTAAGTAAAGATAGCAGCAGCTTAATTTATTTATATATAAAAAAGTTGATAAATGACGCAGAAATATAAATATATAATGTATTTTTATATGTGTAAATAAATAAAACCTACTCTGCGTTAATTCAGTTTAGTTATAATATATATTTCAAATATTAAAATGGTCTTTATTTTTCTTGTGGGTCAACTGTAATTTATTCATGCATATTTATTATTGTTTAGCTGTTCCTGCATTTTCTTTTTTCAGTTATACTATGGTTACTTTTTTGGACTCTGATTCATCAATTTTTTAGGATTTCTTTTTGTCATTGATTCAACATAACTTTTTTTTTTATCCATATTATCATTTTCTTTGCTTTCACGTTTGGCTTCTATTATTACTGTTAATAAAAGGTTTTATAGTATTAAAAAAAATGGGTATCTGTAAATCAGTTAAATGATAATTGATGGAAAAAAAACTAACTAAATGCTTTGACTAAAGTAGCAATCAATTTATATATCTGCATCATAATAGAAGGAAAGCTGTATTATTAAAGCAACAATAAATTTTGCCTATAAAGCAGTTCCACCAATTCAACTTCCACACCGAAGCTTTCCAACAAATAACAAATATAAATATTGATTAAAATCCTTAAATGAATTAATTCCATACAACAAAGTAATTTGTATAGATCCAACATTTGACATTCACAATGACTGATGATACAATAAAATCCAAATCATGTAATAGTAATTCATTTTATTTTCTCTATTGCAGTGCCAATGGAAATTAGAGTAAATAAAGTGGAATTGTCACTCCTAATGCAGCTAATGAAAGCAAGTTAAAGCACAACTTGCATTATATTTAAATAAATTAAACTTTCTAAAATCATTAATCACATAATTCACTGCTCAAAAAATTATGACATTCGAGCTTCAAACTGACATGTTGAAATAAATCTTTAATTATTGAATCTGCCATTCTAACCATTTGCTAAATCACATGAGGTAATAAAAATAATTAGTTATTGCTCAAGATATCATGTGATATCTGAACAAAACTTTTATTCATTCATCTTTAAATTTAATGAAACATTGTGTGACTTACTCAGTTTTTAAAAACAATTCTTTAGCTCTACTTCAGAGCCATTTTGTAAGCTTTAGTAAACAATGGACAATAGATAATAGTTCTATGATATTTTCATCCCCAAGACTGGCTTTTGGATTTTGTCTTCAATGGTGAGGACTTATAATACAAAGCCAGAACTAATACACATTGAGCAGCTATTTTTAATTTGTTTATAATTTTTAAGATCTATATAACTATGCAATCAAGTTATAGATTCAAAATTTTGATTTTGTTTTAAATACTATCCTATTAAATTTAATAATTTAAAGAAGTTGAAGATGGCCATTAGGATGCTAATGTAAATGATTCCAAGTTTTAATCCAAAGTCCTAAATAATACAAACACTGAAAAACAATATGAAATGTAGATATAACAAGCATTAACATATAGTGTCCATTGATTAATCAAGTTGATATAGGTATCCTTAGGATAGGATGAAGAATAATGCTCTATGGAATCTAAGCATTTGAGTCCATTATTCTAATAGTGTGCTAAAGTAACAAGGCAAAGTTGATAAATGCACTGCAGATTCTTTCAACCCTGAACTTTATAGTAAAGCCTAAAATGATCTTGTGGAAAATGCTGTTATTTTAAAAGATACTAATTTAAAAATTTTACACTATTATTAAAGAACCAAACCTATTTCTCCATTTTTTTTTTTTTTTACACAAGCCATCAGCTTTCAACAAATAATATTTCCAATTTAAAATAAGTAATTTCATTTATGTTACGCATAATAGAGAGAAGATTTTTTTAAATATATTTTTTGATATTTGGAGAATTGTCTTAAATGATTTTCAATTGAGTAATGTAAAACAAAAAGAAAATCTCAATTTGGTTATTTAGGCACTTGATTGCACATAACTGAGAAATTAAACAGGTGATTATTTGATAGTTATTCAAGAGACGAAATTTCCTTGTTTCAAATGCGTTGAAGTGGATTAATTGTCTATAATTGTAATATCAATCCATGTATAAAATATTTTTAAAAATCAATAAATTAAGACATTATTATAAGAGTTCAATTCCTCATATTTAAAATATCAACCTGTAATAAATAAAATTTCAAAAATATTTAAGCATGGAAAGTTTTCAACATTTAGTATATATCCTTATAGAATGTGACAGGGATTCCATCAGATGAGTCAATATCAAATATGATTCTCTGTATAAACCAACTTCTTAGTCTTTTTGAGCTTTTAACAGATATCACAAATTTATAATGACATAGGCACAAAAGCAGCAAAAATGGTACAGCATATAATCAGTAATTGATTGAGTAATCAATGACTATTAAAAGACAGTAATTAAGTTAACCATACAAAGTTGTTAAATGTCTCCCCTTCCCTGTGATAAAAATATTGTCAATCAAACATTCAATCACACTAATTAAAAATGACATTAATAGTGTGTGTAAAATAAATAATGTGGTTCAATTCCTGTGTTATCATTATCAGAAAGTATGAGATCTAAGCCAATAAATATATGATATTTTCTTTAACAGTTCTCTCCAATTTATCTAATTATTAAATAGTTAGGCAAACAACCTTTATTAGCTTTATAAAAATTATGATTAATTTCACATCCCACTATAAATTAATGGCATGCTAAATAGATTGGATTTTTATTTGCAATTGTGGACTGAGTTTCTCAAATTGCTAAGTCAAAAAAATTTTAATAAAGTAAACTTAGTTAATTATCTCTAAAGCCATTTATTCATCAAAAGACAAAAATACTAATAATGCAAGTTCCTGCACATGCTTAGAGAATTCAACTGTTCGATTGACACACTTTTCTCTCCTTTTCAACAATAAACTAAATGGATCTTAACCTTTGATTAATATTTATATTTTGATTAACTCTTATATTAAATATCCTAAAAGGCTTTGATTTCTTTTTTTTTTTTTAGATTTTTACTTTTATTTTCTAATGTTAATAATAGTACTATTTTGCTATCTTACCAATTATTTTTGTTAAAATTACAATAAATGACTATTTCTAGAATAATTAAAAATGTTTCACCATAAAAAGAAGTACACCAGATGATGTATGTGAACAAACATTCAACTTTCTAATTACTGCAAACTATTATATCTTGTTCATCACTCTTATTTTGATATGACAATATGTATAACTAAATTAAATTATTAGCACTATGTGCTCAAACCTGGTTAGAAAAAACCCATTCTAATGTCAAGTGAAACAAGAAATTGATATAAAAGTAATTTTATTGTGTGCTAATTAGATATTATCATTTAAAATTATTATTAATATCTTGCAGGATGAAAGTTTCTCCTATTGATACATGCGTATCTCTTTCTAGATCTTTTACAAAACTTTTGGAACCCAGTTTAAACTATCCATAATATCATCTGCAAGGAAACAACAATTTGTTGATTTGAGAAATAACTTGGAAATGATTGAAAATGAGCTATTTTTGGATGTAATAAAAAATGCTGATCTACTTGAAATGCCATTTTAGCAGTAATGTAACTACCGAGTCACAAAGCAAGACAATGTCTGCAGGCCCATAACATTTCCGGGACCCATATCCTTAAAAATTTATAGCAAGGCAATTAAAATGTATTCACATTAAAATAATTATTGAACCATTAAACATCACATGATTACCATTTCTTCTGCTTGCTCATAACTGTTATTAAAATAGGCAAAACTCTCCATACAGTAGTGTCACTCACTGCAAACCAGAGTAATCAATAGATGCCAGAAGGCTTGTGTATAAAATCTCTATCTAGTGTCTACTCATTCAAATATCACCAGACTAGCTTCTAGCTTGTAGCTTTCATCAGCAAGAAGCCTTGTATCTGAGAGCACTGCACCTAGATCTTAGGATCTAATGCAATCCTCCATCAGCCACATTTTATCTCTACATAACTATAAAACTATTACCCTGGCTTGCACTGAGTGGCACTACTGTATGGAGAGTTTTGTCTGTTTTAATAACAGTTATGAGCAAACATAAGAGATGATAATCATGCAATGTTTAGTGATTTAATACTAATCCTGCATAATAGGATAGTGGTGGATATGGTTATTAAAGAACCAAAGATACCAAAATATATGGATACTGAACTGAGTTCAGACCTATATGACTATTAAGCTAATGAGCTTAGATTGAAAGTACTATTGTGTTTTCAATTTTATTCCATAGTTTTGTAGTTATGTAGGCTGTTGGAGGGTGGCATTAGATCATAAGATCTAGGTGCAGTGCTCTCAGATCCAAGGCTCCTCACTGACAAAAGCCACAAGTTAGAAACTAATCTGGGGATATTGGATGAGTAGGCACTAGATGGAGATTTTATGCACAAGCCTTCTGGCATCCATTGATTACTCTGGCTTGCACTGAGTGGCACTAATGTATGGAGAGTTTCGCCTGTTTTAATAATTGATATATCTCATAAATTCTTGCTGTTATATGATATAAGAAATTGTAAAATGATTTTGTAAAATCCAACATTTCTGTCTTCGCTCCCAGTTTTTTTAGTTATGCCACTGCATTTTAGTTATTAAAAAACATTAGCAATAGGTCTATTTTCATTTTTTGATATTATTTATGCATATAAATTGTTATTTTCAGAAGATAATTTTATAAAAGATTGCTTTAGAAATAAAATTCCAGAAAATCTAGTATGGCATGTGGACTACTATTAAAAATGACAAAATGTAATCTGGATATAAAGCATTTAGCATCCTGAATACAGCAGAAAAAAATCTCATTCAAAGATTTATATTTATGATAATTCATCTTTGTATCAGTAATTTTATAAATATTGTTTGTAAATATTTGGCATATGCACTCAAAAAAGATTTATCACTACTGCACTAAATAATTGTAGGCAAATAAATTGCCAAATGACTTGAGATATTTCCAAGTCAAAACAAAATATAAAGTAATGTAATAATTAAAAGATTGAAGTGAGGTTGGGCTGGACATATTGCTAGAAGAGATGATAATAGATGGACAATAGAAATTTTAAACTGGATTCCAAGAGATTGTAAAAGACACAGAAAGAGACCACATGTGAGATGGATGGATGAAATAAGAAAGTGTGCAGGGGTGATGTGGAGAAGCTAAAGATTGGAGAAAATGGATTAAACTTGGAGAAACCTTTATTCTGCAGTGGATTGATAATGGTTGATGATGATCATGATGAATAATAATAAAAAAACAGTATTTAAAAAAAATAAAATTTTGTTTCTTAAATTAATCAACATTTCAGTTTATTAATTAAACTGTTTGAATGATAATTGGAAACTCTTAAGTTTTATTTTCAGTATTACATAAATTTCAAATAAGACTATGAAGATCCTATAAAATATAAAGAGATAAAATTAAAAAAAAGAAGTATAGTTGATTTGCAGCATCCAACCTTCCTGCAGGGATAAATATAGATAGTTGATGAACATAATATTATATATGACTACACTATGCTTATGGTTTATGGTGTGATAATAAACTCTTCCATCCAAATCAAAGCAATCCTAGAAAATACATATTCTGTCCGTCATATTTATTTGTTATAATAATGTGAATATTGATATGTTTCTTTATTATTTGTAAACTTTCATAAACCAAACTGCACATAATATTTTGGAAATAAAATAATTCATTATATAAATAAATCTTTATACTCGTGCATACACACACACAGTTTTTTTTTTTTTTTAAAGTCAAAACATTAAAATAAAAAAATTAGCAGATGAAAAAGTGGAAACATATTATTGAATTCATTTATCACAAAGAGTAATGCAGTTGAGAAATAATATAGCAAGGAATAATATATATATAAAACCATAGTAAAAAATATTCATTTAATGTTTGTATAACTTTATATCATTTTGGCCATTTAAAAATATTTTTGTAGATATTCATCATCATCTTCTTCAACCATTATCAATCCATTGCAGGATGAAGGTCTCTTCAAATTCGATCTATCTCCGATCTTTAGATTCTCTTCTCCACAACACCCCTGCACACTTTTTTATTTCATCCATTCACCTCACATGTGGTCTCTTTCTGGGTCTTTTACAATCTCTTGGAATCCAGTTTAAGATTTCAATTGTTTATCTATTATCATCTCTTCTAGCAATATGTCCAGCCCAACTCCACTTCCATCTTTAAATTTTTTCAATGAGATCATTAACACCTGTTTGTTCTCTTACTCATATATTGTGTTTTCAATCTCTTCTTGTTACTCTCAATATGCATCTCTCCATATTTTTTTGAGTGGTCAGAAGTCTCTGTATTGCTCTTCTATTAAGTGTCCAGGTCTCAGATCCATAAGTAAGAACTGGTAAAACACATTTATTAAAAACCTTTTTCAAATACATGGGCATATTTCCTTTTAGTATCAAGTTATTTCTACCAAAAGCACTCCAACCAAGTATTATACAATAATATTTCAACATACATAACAATGAAAAATTGATACAATTTGGCCAAAAAAAGCCGTGTTTTAGAATATGCTATTAATGCAGTAACAAACTGGGGTGTTTTTTTTTTTTTGAGAAATGATTAAAAAATTATTATTTAACAAAGTACACAATCATAAAGTTTTCATTTATGTACCAGTGAATCAAATTATCATTAATATGTATCAGATGTAAGTGGATATATTAACTTATAATACCTATATAAAAATATCTGATTAATAAGTAGTATACCACTTGTTAATAATAAATGGATTAACTTTGGGAGCAAATGTGGATTTAAATTAAAAGATATTTAAACATACATTATTAGTCTGTGGATACATCTAAAATCTTTTTTATACAGTCCTACTATCCTCTAAAATTGATAACATTATGCAGTCAGTGGAAATTATTGCAAAACTTATAGAGAGCTCAGATCAGCATATTCATGTCATTACATCACCTATTAGCTTTTCACAATAATTTGTAATAAATGTTCTTTTATATCTTCATATGACTACTGTTACTATACAATGAAAATATTTTGTATCCTGTTACATATGGGATGAACAAGAGAGTGTAAAAGGCAAAAAAATCACTGTTTTTATTTAACATAGAAAATAAACAAGACTCAGCATCTGAATCTATTATAAGTAACTTTTAGTTTTAATATAAGATCACCAGCATTAATCATCAAGAATCAACAGTCATTTTTATAACCAGATATAAAGAGGTACACAATAAATTCTTACACAAGATATGTAATATTTAAATACAGTTATACTTTATATGTCTGGACTTTAGAAATTATAAGAGGTTTGAACCCAGACTTTCAAGCATTGTTTAGCTATCCAATCTATCTCGTATAATCAATACACATGATCACACTCATGTGAAAAAGATAAATCTATATATATACATATTTTATGCTGAACCAGCACTCATCAGTAGTCCAGATTCTCATCTCCCACACACATATATAATCAGTACTCAGTTTTATATTAATATAGAAAATCCTCAAACTCTAATGGACAGGCTTCAATCTACTTCACCCTCTAACTCTTCAGCTATCCAGACCATCAAAAATCTAGTGAAACACCTAAATCTCTTGATAATGCCAACATGAAATACATATATGGGAGATCATTTAACTTTTTCACATGTGTGTGGTCATGTGTATTTATATTATAAGATAGAGTGGATAGCTGAAGGGAGCTTGAAAGTCTGGTTTCAAATTCCCTATAATTATAAAACATCATGTAGTACATTACAAAAACAGTATTTCAACTGCATACACATACATAAGTTCTAAAAATATATATAGCATAATTCTATATCAAAAATTCTGGAATCATTTTATCAATGCTGATCAAAGCTTTGCACTATCAGGTATCATGAAGGTATTGGTAGCAATAAACTAATTATCAAATCTGTAAAATAATTGAAGTATATGAATTTTAAAAGTGATGTTTACCATTGTGCCATCCAAATGATTATACAGAGAACCATCTGATGCTCAGTTACATATATTTACATATGTATTTTTAAATACAATTATGCCTGAACTACCTTTGTGAACACAAGGACTTCAGGGACTGGAACAAGATTTCTCTGGAATAACTTACAAATCCCTTAAAGTACAACTCTATGATAAAATTGGTCATACCCTAAAAAATATTTCAGAATAAAAAATAAAAAAAATTTGTACCTTCCTTCTCTCTCTCTCTCTCTCTCTTTTTTTTTGAAAATGTGGATGCTCCCATATAATTTTAATTCAATAAAATCTTTCAACAAAACTAGTGAAAAAATATTCAATTCTTTCAATTTCAATTCTCTATAAAATAACATTTATAAATATAAATGTGTACATATTATCATATCTCATTTTATCATAATACAGAGAGTGTACCAATAGCTCAAACAAGCTCTTAATTAATAAGTGCGGTATGAGAAAATATTTAAAATCTCTATCCAGAACACTCTCATCTCCAGCAACTGGTTTTGAGCTTATGGCTCACATTAGTGGAGAGCTAGAATATTCAGACACTAGATCCAAATTAATTAATTAAGAGCTTGTTTGAGCTATTGGTACACTCTCTGTATTGCATTTTTGTAACTAGAAGCTTATAAAAATAATATCACATTATGTATGATTTGCTTTATTCTCATTTTATCATAGATTTTTTTTTTGTTTTTAACCCTTTTGTAGTGCTCTAGCATTTTTCCTCTTTGTTACAGCTTTCTCAGTAATCACTTTGTTTTTTCTTTTGTAGCTCCAGGTTTCAGTTTAGCAAATATTTTCATTTCAGATTAATATAAGTTGAGCCAGTCATAATTTTAAATGGATTAATACATAAGGCTTGTTGAAAGTTTTTGTCAAGGGTATTTTCTTTCTACATTTCTTGTAGTAAAATTGATTACATAGTTGGATTAATAATGATCATTTTTAGCAAGAACTTAGTGCACAGTTCCTGTAAACTTCATGATATTATACTGCTAGTACTCTAAATTATTTCTTCTCTCTTCAAACTACTAATTATCCTTTTTCACTCTATCGACTATTTTTATTGACTACTATACTAGTTATATTGGTCTTATCCATTATTTTGTGAGGTCCTTTATTTTGGAAATTTGGAAAAACCAAAATTCCTTCTTTTAATTCCTTCTTGCATTTATTGACTCATGTTTAAGGAATTCAGTAATTTTGCTACTTCCTCAATAGATCTTTTATCTGCAGATGGCAGGTTATGCCTAATTATTATTATTTGTCCATCTGACAAAGAACAAACTATCAAGACTTTCAATTGAGATACTTGGTGTTGAAAAAACTTAGTATGAGTGTTTTCTTTACCTACTCTGTATCTCTCTTGTGAGACTCGATATTGTATACTATCCTATGCTCTTTGATCCAGTATTCATGCAACATGACATCTTTTTATCCTTGGAAATTTCCTGTTTGGTATGATGTCATCTACCAATAAATTTACCTATATCTGTGATGTGATGTACTGTGACTTCTCCTTAAACGGAGTCAGGAATCTCTCAGCAGCTATGCCCAGAGAAACCTGTTAGCCACTTTACCTTCCCATTCCATTGTCCACCCTAAGTTTTCCCATAATCTGCTCCATCCCATTTCCATAACATAATCTTTGTCAACTCCATGACCTTCATATCTAAATCCCCCTTATTTTTTCCCAAACCTAGCATAAAAACCAATAACTCACTTTCTGTATAATCACTTTGTTCATATTTAACCTTCCATAACTTCATTATTTGTACCCTTTCTGATTCCAAACATTTACATTGAAGTAACAGATGCTTAATATTTTCTATGCCTTCTTTACACAACTTACAGACTAAATCACCCATATTTTTCCATTTACGTGTATATTCCCTTGTTGCTAAAGATCCTGTTCGAGCCTTAAACAATAAACTACTTTCCTTACTATTATCATAAATTAACTCCCAACCAATGTTCCGTTTACTTTTATATATATTTAAACTAGTTTTACTCTCCATACTAGTTCTCCATCTCTTCAACTCCCTATTCTTTATTAATGCATCTATTCTTCTATCCCACTCCTTCCCACTATAACACTCAACAATCCTCCTAACACAATCATCCCATCTTTTGTACAAGTATACTGACATAACTTCTTTATCCAAATCTTCTGCATACCGCATTACCTTTCTCACCCATCTTGTTGGCTGCCCTTTACTTGTAACCCAATTAAATACTATTTTGGCTATTCTTTTATTATCCATGAACTGCAATCTACCGAACATTTTCAATTTGCTTCTGTAGATAAGTGCAGCCTAGTGCCATCTAGTGGTGCTTTATCATTCTATTTAATGAAAAATAGTTCTCTAAACTATTACTGTGTTCACTCCAGATTTTCCCTGCATATCTATAAATAATTTTATTAATGAGTCAATTGATATTTTCTTGTATATAACTCCTGATCTCAGGAATTTGCTTTCTCCTTATAATTCCATTTACTAACTTTCATTGGCTCAGCTTTCAAATCTTGATTAATTTTACCCTTCTGTAAAAATTCTTCATATAATTCTTCCATACATTTTTTTTTTGTTTTAAATTTTCATTTAACTTCTTGTGACTTGACATTGCTCAACTCTCCATTATAAATATCTATTATCAAAGTCCTACAAAAAACAAACAATGATTGGTGCAATCAGAGATTACCATTTTAGATCGCTTGGATATGCAGTAATGCATAAGTTTCTGCTTAATCATGCAATGGAAGTGTACTCATGCCATCCATATGACCAGCATTCAAATTCAGACTGAAGAAACATCAACAAGCCTAGAATTTTTTTATTTCTTATTTTTGGAAAGCCATCCCATAATCAGCTCAACTAATTAACTATTCATTGTTTATAAATAAATGGGGATTTAGTTATGTTTAAGAAGGGCATGAAATAAGGATAAGAAAAATTTTCATAATTATTGACAAGCTTGTTGATTTTTTTCTTGTTCTCAATAATTTCTTGATGACAACTTTTAGAAATACAACAGTCCACTGTTAAATTTACCTATATCTTCTCTTACACCCTTTGCAATTGGCTGAAAATTTGATATTTTAAATATAAGCTACATTTATGATATGAATCAATAGGATAAGGTAATTTCTATATTAAATAAGATTAAAGGATTTAAATATCAAATGAACTTTTGGGGATTGAATAAATGATATTCTAGTTTATTAACACCAGTATATAGGAATTGCAATTTCATTTAGTTTGAAATGGATATTTTGTTACTGATACACTTGCAATCAACTACTAATAACATAATTTCTATATTGCTGCCACCCAATATAAATATTAGTAATGTCAACAAATTATCACATATCTGCATCTGTTTACTTTTAAGTAGCAAAATCTGTTTTTCCTACTTCAGTTGGGCTATTTTTTGTAAGCTTCTGTAATCAGTAGATGCCAGATGGTGTGCTCAATAAATTCTTATTCACTGTTGTCCTACTTATATCACTAGAACATATTCTAGCTTATAACTTTTATCAGTGAAGTGTTTTGAACATTAATGAAAAAATTAATACAAAACAAAAAGAAAAAACAAATGGTAGATAGACAATAATAATATCAGAAGGTTACAAAGGTTTCTTATGAAAGATTATTAAAAAAGGGATTGTAAAAAGAAAAGATTTAATACAAAGAGAAAGATCAATTTTATAAATGAAAATGATAGTTACTGAGAGATCAACTTTTCAAGTATAATTTCAGGGAATATCAATAAAACAGTTTTGCCTTTTATAAATAATATTAGATTAAAATAAATGTATTCCCATGAAAAAGAGCTGATTAGAAACACATTTCGCTCTCTGCAGGATTTGTCGGAAATTTGATGTTGCCAAGAAACTTACATGCATATAGTGTTTATTGGCGCTAATATTACTATTTTAAAATTAATAGTAAAAAAGAAAAAAAAATCGATTTTCAAAATTAAAAATTAATACGTATAATAATTATTCTCTTATTACTTTTTGTTCTTGAATAAAAATATTAAAACTTTTTTTTTTGTAACTATTTTTTGACGAATTTTGTTCACCTTTTATTATTTTTAAGTAAATTTAAATTTATAAGATTCATAAATAATTAATTAATTATGTAAATTAAAATCTTCAAATAATTGAATATTTTAACATTTTTGAAATCGTTTAGTACAATAATATATTTGAATTCATAAATTTTAAAACAGAAAATATTCAATAAATTATGTTTTACAACCTAATATATTAGCATGATTAATAATTTTCATTCATTAAGTAATGGTTTCCCCTTACAACACTACACCATAGCAATAAGGTATAATAAATATATACGTATAAAAGTTAATTTTATATCAAAAATACTGTGTTTATGAGCAATAATTTCTTTATTAATAAAAATATCTATCAAGCAGTTTGAATTATATCTAGGAACTGAAGATTAAAACAAAAAAAAAGCAACTGTGTGTACAATATATAATGTGAAAAGCTTTCTAATTAGCAGTTAGTGCCTCTAACTTCGATGTTATAACTTGGGATTTGAATCTATCCAAGTGAAACTAAAAATCCTACAATCTGCTTATGACCTGAAAACATTTCAGATCACAAGCAGGCTTAATATTTTTTTAAGGTAACCAATTCTATTAGCATCTAGTAAAAAATTGATAAGAGAATAAAACAGTACACAGTAGGGTAAGGGCCTTTCTCCAACAGTCCAGAAGGTGGCACTTTTCAAGTTTCTCAATTATAGAATAGTGAAGATTTAAGCACTTCATCTTTATTTCATTCTCTAGTAAGAACAATTAGATATTCATTTATGAATTGATATTAAAAAATTTGATAGATTGATTATGAAATAGCTATCTGCATGGTAAATCTAATAAACATCACATGACCACCTCCTCTTATGCTTGTGTATAACCGTTGTTAAAATAGGCAAAACTCACTATATATATTGCCACACTCAGCAAGCTAGAGTAATCTATGGATGCCAGAAGGCTTGTGCATAAAATCCCCATCTAATGCCTACTCATCCAATATCCCCAGACTAGTTTCTGGCTTATGGCCTTCATCAGTGAAGAGCCTTGGATCTGAGAGTTTTATAGTTAAATGGAGATAAAAGGTGTTTGCTGGAGGATTGCATTAGATCCTAAGATCTAGATGCAGTGCTCTCAGATCCAAAGCTCTTCACTGATGAAGGCCATAAGCCAGAAACTAGTCTGGGGATATTGGATGAGTATGCACTAGATGAGGATTTTATGCACAAGCTTTCTGGCATCCATAGATTACTCTAGCTTGCTGTATGTGGCAATATATATAGTGAGTTTTGTATGCTAAATCCTGAGTATAATTAGGGCCTGAGAAAAATTTCAGGTCTCTGCATGGATTGATATGTTAGACAATAAATGATTCAAGTTATGGTAGATTGATAGATGAATATTTATATATTGACAATAAGAATAAAAATTATGATTATAAGGTAAGGTGAACAGCACTATATATGTGAATAGCGTTAGACAAAGACAAGCTTAGTACTAAGTTTTTTGCATTGATTGATCACAGTATCCTTTTTCAATAATTTTTTTGGAATTCCAATTCTTTTTTTGTCCAGTATATTAGCTAGTACTCATTCATATGTGTACTATAAAATTATGATAAATGCATTTTAATACTATAATGAACAGAATTAAATAATTTTCCTTTTAACAAGTGATACTAACACACTTATGTTTATACCCACATATATTTTTCAATAAAAATATTGTTTCTTATAATAGTTGGTATGTGATAAAAAATTCCAGGCTCAAAAGTTTTTTTAAGCATTTTATTAACATGCCTCCTCACATAGGGTTAAATATTATACTTATAAGTAAGTCACAAATCAGTTTTGTTATTGAACATAAATCTTATATAGTGTTATGCAATGTGGTTTTTATTAAATATGTTCTACTATTTTTGCACAGAACACCCCAGGCTAACAAGCCTAGTTCATAAATAAAAACAAATAATTATGCAACAAATAAATTAAAATAATAAAAAAGTTTGTTACTCAAGAAGTCATGTGATATTTGAGCACTGAAATTTACAGAGCTGAGCAGTAATCTACAGATCTGAAGCATTTGAGTGTGCCATCTATTAGTTTATTAAACCATGAAAGAAATTATTTTATGTATACTAGCAAATGAATATTTAATGTTCATAGCTTGAAATGCAATAACATTGAATTCATCACCAATTTTTGGATTGGTTGAGTAATAACTTTCTAGTAGTCTATGCTGTAAAGAATATGCACTAACATGTAAAATAAATATTTTCAATCAAAGATCAATCATCATATGATGAAATCCTGGTTAAATATAAAAAATGATTATCAATGTTCATATCATTTATTTGACTCATCCACCATATTGTTTTATATTTAAAAATAACCCCATTTTTTTATTCTTGTATCATGAGCCTGTTCTATTTTCAAGTGTTATATTATTAGCATATCTAACCCTACATGGTTTAATGCAGAGGTGATATTCCAGAATCCAGAGCATTGATCTTTGAATTGATTCTTGTTCTGACAACTTTTTATGTTTGCATACTTGAGTTTATTTGTGAATATTCTATTCCTCATATTTTTTCAATAAAATGGCAATTTCCTCTCATATCTGACCTTGCCTTCAGAAGTAAACTATTCCAGATTTCTTACCTGATTGGCAAGCACCCAGTTGCTATCCAATGGAATTAAATCCTTCACTGGGGTTTGCACATTAAATCCACATGATTCCAGTAAGGTACGGGATCTAACTTTAAATAGCCAGCCTTTTGGAGGCATGGCAGAGAGCAATTACTTCTGTCAACCTGAATGACAGAATGTGCTCTCCAATAAACCCACTGCCATCAGCAAGGATACTCTCTCTTTCTAGACATTATCATGATATCCATGCAGTGAGGCAAGTCCACCCAGGGACTGGAAACTGCTATGTCTACAACTGACTCAAGGCAGACTGTCCAATACAGCTAGAAGAATCTTACCAGAGCTCATGAAGTGTGCTACTTATTTAGCTGAAAGTGAGTTCCATTACTCGGCACAATTACCCCAGCAATCAATTATATAAACTATATTATTTGTTTGCTTAACTAACATGTGTATATTTTTTGTAACTAATAATTGTACATATTAATTGTTGAGTAGTTGTCATCATTTGTCTGTTGGTTTGGAACCAAACCTGTAAGCCTAACCAAACACAACAGTTCCCTTATATTTTGAATCATATAAAATTGTACTTCAAATTTGAATAAATAGCTATCCTTTTTTAAAACCAATATTGATTGTATGGTTAGCAGTTTTGCTTATGAGTTGGCTTGCTTGAGAAATTATATTTTTAGTGAGATAAATGGTAATTTTTCTTTCCTTGGATTATAGAATAAAAACAAACGACCCAAAAAACAGATAAGTAGAATTACAGCAAAATGTTTGGAAAAAATTTTTAAAATATAGGAACATGATTACAAAATTATAATCAGATGTGCCATCTATAATATTTTCTACTATTCTTTTTGGATGTAAAAGTTTGATACTGAAAAAAAGGATTTATAAAATGTTTTGGTAATTTTGAATTGTGGTGATGATTAATAGTTTGAAATTACTATGAATGCTGAGGAAAACTAACAAATGATTACTAGATCAGTTTGTGCCTAAAGAAATAATCAGATTAAAATTTTGATTATAAGATTGCTTGGAAAGCATGACGTTGAGGAAAAAGAAATGAGGCGGAAAGACTGCATCAGCACAATTATGACATAATCTTGAATAGCATTAAAAGCAGATGATAGACACCAAACCCTCACATGATTATGGAGGGCAATGCTGATTTCACATCTATTATTAATTCTAAAATACAAAGAGCAGATTAGATAAATATAGTGAGAGAAACTCTTTTACAGACTTAGAAGAATCCCAGAGGTGTTTATTTCATGTCAGTAATAGATGGCACTTCTATATGTGTAAAAGACATTCCATTTGTAGAAAAGATAGATACATCGTTTTTGAATTATCCTAAAGCAATTTATATAACCTTACTATTTACTGAGGGAGTAAATTTCATTTTGTTTTTAATAATATCAAAACGTATTCTTTCTTCTTTTTTTAAAAAAAAATGAGGCTTTAATTCACTTTTTAAAGAATTTAAGTAATTTCAACTATATGATTCTACACTGACCTCTAAATCATAAGTAACCAGTTTTGAAAAAATTGCGTTGATGAATTTAATGGTAGAATTAACAAGTAAAAATAACAAAATACCAACGGGAGGTATTGAAAAGTAATGGTTTTTAGTCTACAGTAAACTTTGAATCAGTTTGCTCTCACAGATTCTTTTTTTCTTGCTTGTTTGGATGCTTGCTTTTCCTTTCTTTCATTCTTGTAATGTGGTAATTAGTGCATTTGCCTGTCATACCTATAACAGAGATTTCGGATATCAATCTAATTTAAGATCTTTCAGATACTGATCAATTCAGTTAGCAACACTGCATCTGGAATGTGTATGTAATTAAGCGATTCTTTCACTAAGTGATACAGTGCAAATTTTGGAGGTCCATGGATCATGGCTCCATTGCATTACTTTCAATGCTTGAAGATCTTATGAACTCCTGAGCAAAAAAGCTATTTGATTTTTTTTTTTACAGTAGGAGCTGTACTGTAATTTGATATTTTATTTTTCATATTAATCCTCAATTATACCATAAATATTCTCTCTCTCTCTCTCTCTCTCTCTCTCTCTCTCTATATATATAATATATACCATAAATATATTCTCTCTCTATATATATATATATATATATATATGCACATAGACATAAGCCACTAAAGTTTACGATGTAATTCAAATATTATGATGGAATAAGTTTGTCAAAGAAGTGGCAATCAGTCTCAAAATATGATTAGATATTATTTCTTAAATCATAGCACTGTTATCTGTAAAGTATTTTCCTGACTTTGGCCAAACACCTGAATATATATTATGTATATTATTGATAAAAAGAATGTATATAATGCATGGATAATTGTCACATAAAATTATTAAATTGCATATATTTCTAATTCTGTGAAATTAAATATTTAAATATTTATTTCAGTGATTACGATTTAATGCTTTCGTTAATGCTTGATGATACTGAAACAGGTCGATTTCAGAAAATACTGTTGTATTGTTTACTCATGCTTTAAAATCAAGACAATTAAGCTAATAAATATTATATAAGTTGAACAATGACTACATTTTGGGTATAACATTTGTAGGTAGCTGATAAAAAATAGCAATACTTAAAATGTGCTTCTTAAAGGGTAATTAGCCAATTTTTTTATATGATGGGATAACTATTTAATATCAGTTTCATGCATTGTAATTGCAATATTCCAGATAAATTAAATATATTTCTAAGTGTAGTGATTGATTAGTTATAATATAAAGTAATTGTAGCATTAGAAATCAACAAAGTTTATGCTATATATTTGTTAAATTATCTATTCAATGGTAGGTTTAACATTGAAGGCATAGGATAATCATAATGAAGGGTGGTTTGCTAATAATGCACCTTTATAAAAGAGATATAATAAATTTTTATAGTGATGTCAGAATGTAATTGCAAAATGCAACCAAAGACATGGCTTATTAGTAGAATATTAGTTAGGTACCTCAATCTTCCTTATAACTTAAGCTTATGGTAGTAAAAAATAATGTATGATTTCAATATTCAAAAGAAAGTGGTGAAAAACACTGCTAGACAGTAAATTTTAGTGATAAGAATTGATGTTTATAATACGCTTTATATATATATTTTTAAGTGTCATAGCATCGGCCGGGATGCCGGCCCGCAACCCAGGCAACTGCCTGCAAGTGCAAGGCAGTCGTGCTGACCTCTCGACCCCCAATGCAAGACATATGCTTTATATTGACTTCACCTATATACATTTAAAGCGTATTATAAGTATTACGATCAATTGGCGAAGTAAATTATTCATAACAAGAATTAATTGTAATACAATGATCAATCCTGTGAGAAGTGCAAAATCCAGCAAACTCTGATGACTAATGTCTGATAATTGTACATCTTGATTGTTATTACCACTACATCGAATTTAGATCAGTGGTTCCCAATCTTTTTTTGACCATGCTAAGCAATTATAAAATCCTAATGCCCCTTCCCTTGTGACGTATAATTTTTATTATTCAAAAAGTGAATTCATGTGGAGGAAGTCTAAAATGTCGTTAATGAAAAAAAAGTTGAAGTATGATGGAGGTTCAAGACACTTAATATGTTCCAAGTAACAATAGAGAAGTAAGAATAAAAGGTTATCTAGTCAGACAAAACAGTTAAAAGAAGATGGTGTGGAAAGAAGGAAGTTTAAAAATCATTCTTAGCTTCATTTACGAATAAGATATAAAAACAATTGGTGGGCTTTCAAATTTACTATTAATAACGCATTCTCGAATTGCCCCTCCCCTCTTAAAATTTTAAATTGCCTTACTGTGTGTGTGGGGGGGTCCTAATTTAAGAACCATTGGTTTAGATCCTGCCACTTTCATTCATGAGCTTCATTGGTATTTTGATTTTCTTAACAAAAAATTAAAACATTTGTATATAGTAACATTTAGATGCACAGTATATACAACAAAAGTGTAAAATTATTTTAACTTAAAATAACGTTCTAATTATCGAGCGCACAAATAATGATTAAAAATAATTAGAAAATGTCTCAAACTTCCTTACAACTGAATTATTTTGTATTATTAAATAATTTTCATTCCTCCTGATGTCGGTTTATTAAAGGTAAGTTTCTACATTTTTTAAATATAAATTTAAATAAACTTTTACATTTATTAATAAAATAGTATTTATTTTGCAATTATGATCCACTCAAGATTAACAATTGACTTTTTTTGTTAATTTTTCAAGACTTTGAGTCTTGATATATGCATAAAGCTATTGTTTTGCCTGGAGCAATTTCCCTGGTGGAAGAATGATGAAATTAAATATTAAAGGCTTCTGCATCAAAACTCCAACTGTTGCTCCTGATGCTTGAACATCATTTAACATCCTGAATTAACCATTCAATTATTATTTTTTATTTAATTGGGTTGAAATAAATATATCTTTTGAAAATTATTGTTTTCCTGAATTTTCAGTTTATTTCATTATTTGGTTCAGAAACTATAATATATGATTATTAGTTGCAATCATGACCTTAATGACCTTGACAATCATATAAGTAGCAAATTTTCTGAATGGACTGCTCAAAGATACATTAATTATATTATAATTATGGAGACCACTTGTCTTATTCTGATCATCTTGTTCTTTCAATACCTACTTCAGCATCACAATTTCAACCGTTCCCCAATTTTTTGCAGGAGAAAAGTCTCTCTAAGTTTAATCCAGTTTCTTCAGTTCATAGTCCCGTCTCTTCACATCACAATAGAAAACTTCCTTATTTCAGCCATCCATCTTACATGAGGTCTCTTTCTTGGTTTTTTATACAATCTTTTGGAGTGAAGTGTAAGATTTCAACTGTCCATCTATTATCATTTTCTCTACAAATACATTTGGTCCAGCTCACTTTTATTCTCTTAATTCTTTCAATGATGTTAGAGATACCTATTTGTTATCTCATTCATATATTTTGTTTTCAGTCACTTATTGCTTCTCCTAACAAACATGTCTCTATACTTCTCTGAGTGGTCTGAAATCACTGTATTGTTCTTCCATTAAGTGTTCATGTCTCAGATTTAGTATTATAATAGGATCTATACTTTCATCTGACAAATCTTGCAACATTTCCTGAAGCTCTGAAACATTATTTGCAAAAAAACAAACATATTACCTACAAACTCTAGATGACTTAATATCCTCCACTTATTTTTACTCTCTTAGTTTTTTATTTTAATTCACAAAATACTTCTTGTAAAACTGCTGTAAAAAGTTTTTGAAGATATGGAATCATTTTGTTGTACATTTTTCTTTTTAGTTTTAATCTTCTTAGTTTCACAATGTAAACTAATCATTGCTGTTGTAATTTGATAATTATTATTCTGATTATGAGATTATCCTGGATCTTGATTGTCCAACATGCTTTTTTATAATCTGCAAATATAAAGTCTAATAACAACTCATATTCATCAGTTATTTCTATAATTTCTCTCAATATTTAAATGTGATCTATTATGCTAAAGCAGTTTTAAATCCAGCTTGTTCTTTAGGTTGATTAAAATCCAAGTTTACTATAGATGAATTAATAGTAACTTGGTAAAGATGTTATATAAAACTGATAGAAGACTGATGTTTATGATTTGTAATGTCTGTTTTATTATCTTTCTTAAATATCAATATTACAACTGCATTCTATTATTTAGATATTTGTTATATAACTTTATCAACAATTTTATTTTTTCACTTGATTCTTTTAAGATATCAATTATAATTCCATCATTTCCAAGCATTATTAACTATTTTTAACAAATTAGATTATATGACCAAAATAAGATCCTTTGAACTTGGTAAATAGTGCTTCCACTTGTTCATTATTTTTGTTGTCCATATAATTCTCAAAATATGTTCCTCAGCACCATAATTCTAGTATAAATGTTTGAAGTAATATAAATTCTAATTATTTTTTAAATTTTTTATATGCTGTAGTAAATTACATTTCATATTTGCCACATATTAAAAAATCTTGAATAAATAATTATATTATGTGCATGTGTGAAATAAATAGAGACTATTAATCACATGTGTTTTTTATTATTGTACTTCTTATACCATATCACAACAATCATTATGCATGTACTGCATGAAATGATTGATCTAAAGGTATCATAACCTATGACTCATCATGTTCATGTTAACTGCTCAATTTTTCCCATTTTGCATTAGTATGGTGTAATGGGAAAATATCAAACTGCCAGTACAGATATAGAAGTTCAGTTGTTTAATTTCTCTGAGAGCACTTGATGAGAGGATGTTATTTGTGAAATGCAAGCAAAGTGAGAGAAGATGATCTGAGCTTCTATGATATTAGATGGTGGAGAAATGGCGAAGTTGAGGTGAGAAATGCACTCACAAAAATAAAAAATTTGAGACTGACTAAAGTGATTATTTGCAAAAATCTTTTTAAAACACACACTTGTTAAAAAATCAATTAACTCACACATACAAATATGCAATACTGAAAAAAATAAATAGATATGATGTAGTTTGACAATGAGCAAAAAGGTGTAATAGATTAACATACTCCTATTTATAATTGGCATGTGATAATAAACAAAAATGTATGTGTCTCATTCGAATAATTTATTTACTATTCTTTATAATTTGTATTATAATATATTCTAGATTAATAGCTTGGGTACTTCAGTATGAGAATGTGTCAACTCAGATTATTAAAAGTATGTATTTTCTCTCTTTTATTCTGTGGATTAATGGGATAATTAATTGCAATAGTCGCTCTTTATTATTATATTTATACACATATATATAAATCCTAGTCATAACTCAGGAAAAACGAAAGGCATTAGTATATTTAAATAAATATATTTTAATAATGATTAGTAGATAGACAAAAATTGGCAACAAAAAGTAGCAAAATTATTATCGATTAGTAAGCAAATATAAAATAATGGATTTTCCTTTAATTGTTAAACTTATACTACTCTTATTAATGCATTCTTGATGGTTTAAATCATCTCTTAATTTAAATTATTTGAAGATAAGTATAAAGTTATACGTATATATATATATTGCAACAGCATAATATATGCGCAGCCAAATAAAACATGGTGGTACATTTGAATCTCTTACAGATTTTTGTTTGCAGGCATACATATTGATTATATGCATGCCCTCTGTTTTATACATATCAAATAATATTATCTTCACAATGTGGAGATATTTTCAGATGCAAATAGATTGGTTCCTCAGTTCTAAGTTTACTTCTTTATATTTTTGGATGATAAACAGGTAAAGGGCATCAATCCTTGAGAAATTGCAATGCAATCTAATCTATCTTTCTACGCATGCTCCAGACTTTTTATATCATTTACTGTCACTGATTTTTTCGGGAGTTTTTTGCCTTTTTTTTTTTTTGAAAACAACTAAACAATACGCAATTTGACCCCCCCCCCCCCAAAAAAAAAAGTTGATTATTAATAATTTTCTAATTAACTTTAATACAATTCGTTTTCAAAAATAACAGAATAGAAATGTATTTAACAATTGATCTTTTTATGTAATATTTAATAAAGAGTTTATTTGACAACAATCTATTACTTTCTTTTGTTGTTGTTTTTTGTGTGTGCGTGTTTATCTCGAATTTTGCAAATTTTAATGAATTGTTTTTAATTCATTATTATTATGCACAATTTGGGCATTTCAATACATAGATATTAAAATGTCATAATAATAATGAAAATAAAACTATATTTTAACTTGAATATGAACTTTTTCAGACTTTATCATTTATTTTACCAAAAATCTTTTCTTACACTTTTACCATTCAATTATTGTTCCTCAATTTAATAGTTCAAATGGTTTGAAATAAGCTTATGAAATCAAGAACCATAGCTTAATATTAGATTAGGACAAATATTTTACAAACTGTTGATTATTTGCCCATTCAAAAATATTCACACTGAAAATACTGCTGATTGATGATTTGATAGTTTCTGAATGGATTTCAGTAAAAAATGGAATTTCACTAATTATTTTGCTGTGACAATATTATATAATACTTCATATTTAAAAAAAAAATAATTTTTTTTTCATGTGTCATAGCATCAGCGGGGGAAGCGAACCCGCTAACCAAGGACAACTTGCTTGTAAGGCATCTGTTCTGACATCTCGACCACCAGATATAACCAAATTTGTAAATGTGTTTATACAAATATCAGTTATTATTTGTATAATATTACATGCCTTTAATTATAAGCAAATTCGTTTGATCATTTATTAGCATTGTTACTTGAGGTTAGAAATTTTTGGTAATGCCAAGGTTATAGGATAATGATTTATTTAATTTCAGCATTAAATACTTTAATTAATTAATTAATTCATTCATTCAAAAAGACAAATGAAAATGAATTTCTAGTAATTGTCTTGTTTCATGGTGCTTTATAATAAGTTGGGATTGTATTCAATTCAATAGAAATTACATAAGTTTTTATATCCAATCGATCAAGCAGAAGTAAAAAACAATTTCCTGCAATTAGAGATACTACAAATAAAATAGCAACCATAGGTGGGGATGGGGTTTAAACTTGATCTGCTAAAATATATATTTATCTTTAAAAGTTAGAAAAATTGTAAATATAAAAGGGATCCAAAAATAACTGGAAATTTTATAATAAATTGAATCCCTTTCAAAGTCCAGTCCATTGAATGCAATGCACTGGTTTAATGTGTTTTTCACTTTTCAAAGTGGTCTGGAAACTTTTGTAAAGTGATGCCTTTTAAAAAACATTTTTTTGAGGCATTTTTTTACTTGAGAGAATAAAAAGAAGTCATATGGAGCAAGGATGAGTGCATATGGCTGATGGATAACCTGGGTCATACTGAAATTTATTAACAATTGTTTCACCCTCAAGGCTTTGTGCATTGATGCATTGCCATAGTAAAGCTTGCACTCCCCATTAAACCAAAATTGGACTTTTTTTTTATCACATCACACAAGCTTTTCAGAACTTGTAGGTTTTAAATGTCTGGTCCTTTTTAACAAATTCTGAGTAAACAATGCTGTTTGCATTAAAAAAAAAAACATTGCCTTGACATTAGACACCAGTTGCCATACTTTTTTTGGAATGTGATGAATTTGACACTTCCATTAAATTAGTTGTAAATTTGTGTTTTACTCAGAGCAGCTTTCTTGTAATCTATTTCAAGAATTATAACTGTTTACTCTTCCATTTTCCCTAACAGAAACAGAAATTCATATTGTTCCAACTTTTCAGCCATTACAAAAATCAACAAATAAGCACAACCCTTAACAAAAAACATTTACTTCACTGGAAAACAACTTTTCTCAATAATAACAGAAGACTGATGTGGATGGTGGAATCCTTTCAAGAAACATCTAGTGCCAGAGTGATGCATTCATCTTTCAGAGAATGATTCTAGTTATTTTGGGATACCCCTTGTATAATCTCAAGTTTGCATTTATAGTTTAATTTCAGAGTTTTGAAAACTCAAGAAATTAAAAAACTTCAAATGAGTAAAACTGAAAAATAAAAGTGTTTGATTTCATGACCTCCATATCCTGAAACAGTCTCTCAGGACAAGATCTTCAGCAGCCCTTTCCCTACATACCACTAAAATTAGGGTGGCAAGATGTTCTACAAATCAAAATAAATGTTAGTTTAACGGTAATATAAAAAGCTATATGAATTTAGATAATAAAAATGTAACTGTAATAATAATATGCAAGTATATATTTTAGCTTTTCTTGATTCAAATTTTTCAATAAAATCAATTTGTTTGGCTAAATCATTTTTGATGCATAAAACTGCTAGATGATTAAATCATTCCTGACTGATTGTACTTTTTTGTCATGTTTTCAATAAATTTGCTCATCTACTAAATGATCTTACAGTTGGAAAAGCAATAACTAGTAATATACAAAACAATGGATATTGATAAATTCAGTTTTTTTAATAAATTGCACTAATTTATTTTCTTTCAGTGCCAAAATTTTCTTGTGAATACTTTTAAGAAGAATGCAGTAAGTCTTCTGAAGATCTTTCTCAAACGTATTTACAAATATTGCCCAATAAGATGATTATTGTATAAGTATTAATAGTTAAAAATAGATGATGATGATGATGATGATGATGATAATAATAATAATAATAACAACAACAACAACAATCTATATATGGAATTTCAAATCTTATTTTTAAATTATTGATAATAAAAATCCAATGCTTGGTACACTACAGATATTCTAAAATCCTGTTCAGGTTTTATAGAAGTATTTTTATTTTTGGGAAATTGAGGTTGTACTCTTATTGCTTCCACAACCACTTTTGTCTTTTGAAGAATACTTTCATGAGTTCTGGACATTATGTGTCTTTTGCATCAAGTCTTTTATAAGTATGGTCTCAACATTAAGGGCAATTCCTTTATTTTGTATGACAATTTTTTTGTTTCCAATAATTGCTAACATTTTGTGCTGCGCTGAAACAACATTATTAGCAGACATTTACAAGATCTTAAATATTTTTCAAATCTTTAGTTACATTCAGTGCTGAAGGAGTTAACATCTCTCCAAGAATGGCATCTAACACAAAAATATACTGGGATAATATTTAAAAACTAGGTGCACAATTTGAATCCATCATCTTGACCTTGCTTCTGAAAGATTTTAAAGAGATAATAATATATGTTTTTTCAATACTTTTCAATATTTGGGACTGTGAATAAATAAAGAGAAGTTTTCTAATTCCAAACAAATATTATAGCATTTGAAATGAATTTTTTAGCATTGATACATGCACAGTTCAATGAATGAACTCTGCAGAGAGAACAATGAATATTTGTTCTTTTCTAAAAGATAGACCTTAATGTCATTTATTTCATGATGAATATTTGTGTCATTATCATAGCTTTTTAAACATAGTCTTGTGATATAGTGTTTGCTTTTTCATAATTGCAAGTATTTATTAATTATTTTTCCTTCAATTTCTACAGTAAAGATCATGAATTAAATGACACATTTATTCACTTCAAGTTAATGCCAATCTTGGTTTTAGGATATGCATGTGAGAATTGGGATATTTTGTTCATTGTGAGAGTTATCTATGCATGTTTTTTATTTCCTAGAAAATTGCATTTCTTCTCTGATCAAGAATGGTTGGGAGAACTCTGACTACACAAAGACCAATAACCTCTTTCTAAGAATATTATGACAAAAATTTCTATATCCTTTTATGTTTCTACCTTCCATCTGATTTTGTTGAACTTTAATAAGATATTATCATGTTATTTTAGAATCACCTGTAAAATTTCTAAGAAATTTCCATTATGAACATTTCTAATGTTTGTGTTTTCTCCTTAAAAAGCTCAATCTTTAGAAGATAAAAATAAAAATATATATACAATCCATTGCAGTTGTCTTATAATAAATTTGCAGTTGTAAGTTTTTACTATTCTATGTTCTTTTAATGACTGCAAAAAAGAATTTCCAAGCAAATGCTGCTTCCTATGATCATCATTATTTTCATGTTGAGGCAAAATATATTTTTTTCAAGATTTATTTTTTGGCAAAAATCCTTTTTGAATTAAACTGCCTAAGTTTTTATTCCTTAGGTACAAAAAAATGCAACCTAGTCTCCAATAAAGGGATTATTTTAATGCAGACCATGCTAAATGTTCTCATCAAAAATATTCTCTGGTTGTTTTAGCTTTCATTTTCATATACAGCAAAGATTAATGAAATTCACTATTTTTAAAGATCTCTTGGAAATTCCTTACAAAGGTTTTGAAACCTGAAAATTTGCGCTATTTCTTATCATGGTTAATTGAAATTATTTAAGACTAAGTACCAGATTCATATTTTATATCAGATTGTTCAATAGGGTTTCCAATTAACAGCCATTCCTTTTTTAGATTTCCTGCTTGAAATTTTTTTTCTCAGTAGCATCAGATTGTTTGTTCTTCAACTGGTTTTTGAACTTGTTACATTTCAACTATCATCATCACCACATTCATTATGGTCAATAATTGGGAGTTATGTTTTTTCATTTTCAGATTTAAAAAGTTTAATTATGGATTGATGATATCATGATGCTTTTGACTGTCTCTTAGATTCTCCCCCCCCCTCTGAGTGCCAGACTTCTGTTTGTAATTTTAATCAAATATAGGCATTTTATTTATTTTATAATCTATAGTAAAAAAATAACTCATTTTTCTTGCTGAAAAATAAAAAGTTTTTCTTACCTCAGAATTGACCCTGTTACTTTGCAAGAGTGTCGAATATCATCATCAGTATGGACAAATGTATAAAATTTGATCTAAAATTTCATTTGAGAAAAATTTTGGGATTAAAGTACTGTTTTGTGCTGTTGAGGAATAATACCAAATTTCAGATGAAAACTTCAAGATAAATATTAGATTTAAATAAAAATTATAAAAATAAGACTTAATTTGTTTACGAGGAAGAGAGGGAGCTTTATATTTGAAATTTCAGTTCAAAACAAACGGGTTCTTCTGAAATAAAAATTCATAGAAAATCTTTGCCCTTTTCAGATCGACTATATCAACTTAATAAACCTAAAGAAATTGTTTTATATTTTGAATTTGGTACTGACAGTTCACATCATCATATTGAAAAATAATTATAATAGTAGTTTGTTAAAATTATTATCATCTTACAGAGCATTTATTGTAAGGGTGACGATTTTGTTAAAAATAAATCGTTTTTATGCTTCATGTTTATGGAAAAACAAAGAGAGAGATCAATTTTTTGTTATATTTTAGTGACCTAATTATCAAAAAATATATATAAAAAATTAATGATAGTATGGAATAGATTTATCTATAAATAAATTGTTAAAAGAAGGTTGCCTTGACAACAGTTTGAAATTGTTGATTGTTATTGATATTGGAATTGTCTAAGTGTCTGGGTTTTAATAATAAATAATATATATTTTACAAATAAAATTATTATTTCTTTGCATATATTTCATAATAAATGATTACTACACTACATGATACCTAAAATCTTTTGCAGATTAAATTTCTAACTTACATTTTAATTCATTGATAATTTATAAAACTATCATAATCTATAACTTAGAGTAATAATAGTTACTAATAAATTTGTCATCAATAACATCTTTCTACATGCAATGCATAACACATATTTTACCAAACTGTACTTATTATAATAAACCAATCCAAATATTGTAGAATAAGTCTATTGCATACATTTGAGCATGACAATGAATTGCATTTAAAAAAATACTAGATACTTGTGCCACAGTATAATAAATTGTGTATCTAGCATAGAGAATTGATTTTTCCATGTCTACCTATGCAAATTGTGATGATAGTTTAAAATATAATGGTAATTATTTTCTATTACATGCAGTGCTACTAATTGTGTTGTAAGTTTTACTTTAAATTAAAAAAATGATTGATTTACTTTTTAAAAGTATCAAAACAGGCACATGTTATCCAAAAGTAAGAATATGACTGATAATAAATCATAAAGATAAAACAAAAAATTTGTTATGGTGAAAAGATATTGTATCATGCCTAATAAAATAATTAATTTCAGTTGGATGAATAATCCCACTTAGCTTGCTGAACCATTACATTGGATCCCTCCTAATCACAAGCTCTATTATTAGAAAACAGTCATAAATGAGTGTAACTATCCTAATTACAAAAGTTAGAATAAATTGGAATGAATACACAAACCAATCTATGAAACACACACATATATAATATGTATGATTCATGAATTTGAATTCATTCTTGTACAAAGAATCATATTAATTTTCTCTATCCAATTTTAGAAGAGCTATTGTTGAAGCAATCTATTACAAGAAAAATCATGTAAAATGAATCATTTTAATTTGAAATGTAGTATGAATAATGGGTTATCATAATAATATTGAAAACAACACTGTAAATCAATGCATTGATAAAGAAGACAATCCATACCATCAAAATCTGATCTTATTACATCACATCTAAAAAATGAATTTATTGAATCTCATTGGCACTTTAAAATGCATTAAATTTCTCTTTGATATTTAGTTTTATTGAATATTAGAACATGAAATAAAACAATACTTTAATAAAATAAATTTGTATAAAAAGGTCTATTTCATCATTAATGAAGTTACTTCTCTGGTTTATGGAATAAATGTTCTCATTAAAAACCAGTGGCGGGACTAAGTCTGAAGATGTTCTTTAAAGATCATTTCATTTGCTCAAAAGTTTGCTGCAATTACCAATATTTAAAAGCATTCATTTCTAATATGTTAAACCAAAGGTCTATCCAATATGTAAAACATTGACTTGAAAATGGTGGAATAATCAATCAATTACCACATAGTTTAAACTTTAAATAGATTCTAATTATTATTATTTTCAAAGTAAAAATCTGCACTACTTTAAATGCATCAAAATTGGCCATCTCATATATAAATTGTGATATTAACACTTCAACAAAAGCTATATCTTTATTATCTAATTGCCTTTGCAAACATTACAAATGTTGAGCAATGATAGTTGGCCTAACTAAGCATCCATAAAACTATTAATTGATACTAAATTTGAAGATGTAGAATGGATAACACAACTCCTGATATGTTGTGTACTTATATTTGTTTATTTGTAAGACCTGCCTATGAATTATATAAAAAGTATACTGTGATTAAATATTAGAATGAATCACCAAGAATTACATTATCCACAAACAAGTGACCCTTAAATTTAGTTGCTATCATTAAACATAAACAATACATAGCTGTTTCTATGATTTTCTGCTTGAGATGTCCTTTGACTTCAAGCAACCCATTAAATGATCTTCAACCATTTAAGATCGACAATTTTTGTTGCTATCACTAAACTGACAAATCATAAAAAGTGACATATACAAAATCTAACTATTAATTTTTCATATCATAGAAATTAGTCTAGAACTTATATAAATTAAATTTATTTCATTTCTCATTGCACATAAACATTAAGTAAAAACTTTTTTTGTGACAAATAAGCCTTACAACAGATTGTTGTTTAGCACCAGTTAACAATCAGAAGCATTGTGCTTCAAATCTTTGAAGTAATCTATGTTGTTTCTAAAAAATTAACCATGATCTTAGCAACTATAGCAGTGTTACATCTACAAATTAATGAAAGCTGCAAAATATTATAATCTTAATTTTAAAGTGAATGCATCTACTCTTATCTAAACAATTCAGATGCCATAGACAACTATTTTATAGTATAGGTTGCCATGGGCAACTGCTTAAAAAAGTTTTATGAATTGGAAAAAAAGTTTATTCAGTCTAGATATAACTGCCAAGTCAAATTTATGGTTCCACTATTCTAAAATTGATAATAATTTATTTGATAATTAGATAAAAAAATATACTCCTATTAATAGTCAATAAAAATAGTCATATATCACATGATTCAATTTTTTAAGCTTGTATATAAAAATAGCTATCTAACCTAAATAGCTATATGGGGATGAGAGATCTTCAGCCAAACCATATATTTATAGCCTTAGCAGTATAAAATCACTTAAGACTGAAAAGCAAAAACTATAAATAATTAATGAAAAAATAAATTCATATAGGTGCCTAAAAATTTCAGATTTTTTACTTAATAGTTAATTTTTAGATAAATGCTGGATTTGGATAAGTATTTTTAGATCTAGTACCTGAAACTACCCTAGTGCCTCACTGAAAAATGCCAATGCATAAAACCATTGGCCTGAGGATTGGGTGTGATTTCGAGATTTTTAAATGCTTTTCTTTTGCAGCATTTAGCACAACTCATTATTTTTTATTTACAAGCTTAAAAAATTGAGTCATGTGATATATAATTTTATTTTTTTAATTGATATTTATAGTTTTTGCTTTTCATTCTTAAGCAATGCTGTATTGCTAAAGCTATTAATATATGGTTTGGCTAAAATCTCTCATTCCCATATAACTATTTAGGTTAGATAGCTGAGTTTGAAGACATATAGATATAGGTGTCTAAAAATTTCAGATTTTCTATTTAATAGTTAACTTTCAGATAAATGCTGGCTTTGGGTTGGTATTTTTAGATCTAGTATATAACAAAACATGAAACCATTGATCTAGGGATTGGGTATAGTTTTTAGATAGAGATTTTTAAATGCTTTTTTTTTTTTGCAACATTTATCAATAAAGCTTGTTAGAGCAATTAGCACAGCTCATTATACTTCTATTATTTATAAATACAGAAATATAATGTAAAAGCCAGGTATTATTGCTTTTGATAATAAATTAGCAATATTTGTATCCCTGCATAAAAACACTTTATTTTCACAATATCTTTTTCTTTTTGCAATAGTACAAAACAGTTGTTGATATAGTTTTTAGGTCCAAAAATTAGCATTTGACTATTAAAATCCAAACTTATTTTAATTTATTCTCTAATCATTTCTGGATAGTAACAAACATAAAAGTTTTTGATGCAGTTCTAAAATTAGGATACTAGATTAAATTGTGTTAAGAGTATATGAATCATGACAAAACCACCTTTAATAATGGTCATCTTTTTATCAGTTAATTAAAGTAGACTATAGGCTAGTTATTCTACTTTCTTTCAGACAAAAATAATATATATGATTAAAAAGAAACAAATCTGACATCACTGAGATATCTTTGTGATGAGATAATAAATTCATTAATTGCAAATTGCTTTACCTAATTTATGCATTAGTCTTTTAAAAACATAAAGAATAACATGTTCCTGGATATATAAATAAATTAACTTTAATACCAATTCAAATAAAATCCAGAATTTTTAAACTACAAATAACTTTTGATTAACTGACAAATCATGAGGTTATTCAGTACTTCAAGTTATTCATGGATAATTCATTACTAAAAACTGAAAGCAATACCTTCTGGGGTTTTAATCATAAAATTTTTCAAATAATCCCTATGGGTTTTTGTGAGGCCTAAAACAATTGATCCAACATTAATTCCATCAAGATTTGATACTTTTAGTTATTACCAAAATCAACAAATTTTGTATTATTCAAAGTTGATATGCTTGTTTGTTTCAGAAATGTATGCAGCATTGCCAAACATATGCTACCAACCACAGAGTTAATTATTTATCAATCTATGAAGACAAAAACAGACTTGAAGGATTTAATAAAATCAATAGAGAAACTATTGATTAGAATCCCACAGTTGTTTAGTAATTACTTAGAAAAGACCACTAAACATCACATGATCATCATTTCTTATGCTAGCACATAACTTGTATTAAAACAGGCAAAACTCCCATACAGTAGTGCCAACCAAAATAATCAACAGATGCCAAAAGTCTTGTGCATAAAATCCCCATCTAGTGCCTATTTATCCAATATTCCCAGACTAGTTTCTGGCTTATGGCCTTCATCAGTAAGGAGCTTTGGATCTGAGAGCACTGCACCGGCACTACTGTATGGAGAGTTTTGCTTGTTTTTACTTAGAAAATATTTATCTGTTAAATAATAAAAGAATAACCAACAAAATAAAAAAAAACAAAGACATATGAGTAGATTAGACTTATATATTTATATTCGATTAATAAAATCATAGTATATATATATATATCAAAGAATCAGTAATTTAATCTTTTCTCTAAACAATCCTGTGACATTTAACATTCAACTAGATACAAACATATAAAGAAGAATTTTTATACTTTGGCATATTTTCAATTCTAAGCAGAAATAATAAATCTTTTAATGGTCTCACAATAGATAGGGACATTTTTTATAATTCAGTAAAAAAATAATATAAATCATAAATTTTTTGAATATAAAAAGAGCAGAGTCCTGGCGTTGTGTAAATAAATTATGGAGTTGCATTAAAGATATACTAAATATTCACAATTAAGATACACATGTCAATATTAATAATTTTGAACTAATTTTAAAAAAAAATTATCATTAAAAATTTCAGTTGGTAATATTAAATTGCAATCTGTTGACCTAATATTTGAATAAAAAGTTAAAACTTGCACAATAGTAATAGCTGTTGATCTACTCATGTCTCAATATGTAAAACATTTTTATTAAATTTGCATAAACAACTTTTTTTTAAAAAAATTGTATTAAATTTTCATAAACAATTTTTTTAAAACAATTGTTTAAACAACATGAAAATTCTTCATTTCTTTTATTAACTTGTCTTCAATTTTATATTAGTATTAATAGAAACAAACAACACAATCATAATTTTCGATACACTTTATACAATGCAAGTACAATATTTTATTATTTTAAACTGCAAAAAATAATTGACAGTTTCAACTATCCAACAGGCTTCTTCAAAGAGCAGTTTACACAATATATATATATATAAGTTCTCTACCATAAATTAAAATTTCAATACATATTAAAACTACAACAAATTAATTTAAATAATTTAATTCAATATTAATATACAAATTGAATCTGAATTAAATTACGCAAGTTAATTTTTTCTCATTTTTAATAAATATTAAATTTTGTTTTATGTTTTTAATTTATGATAGAGTCTTATATATATTAGGTACATTAGAGCTCAAAGAAGTCTGATGGACATTCAAAACTTTCAGCTATTTTGGAAGTATGGAATAATAAATAGTATACTTGAAATGTAAAATGTTTAGAAAGATATGTTAGTATTGTTTGTTTATATAAACAAGTATGCTAATAGTTTTTAGCCCAACATCATATTCTGCATTAAAAGAATCTATTATGCCAAACATCAAGATTAAAAAGTCAAAAACTCATCTCAATAGAAAGTATTGATCTAAAACTTTTTATTAGAAATATCGTAAAAAATTCAAAACTGTTATACATACTACCATTTCCATGAAACTAATTATTTCATATAAATTGCCACCAAATCTGCATTTAACCACATCAAAAGAGCCTACTAATAAAAATATTAGAATAGATAATATTGAAACTTAGTATAAGTCATTTCTATTTACCCAATAAAAGAAATTAGCTGAAAAATTATACAAGGTTTTCAAGTCTATTTCTATCAGCAAAGGAAATGTCATAGAGATTTTTTTTTGGCTACCTGGCTCTTTGTGGTCAATATTGACTCAGATCAAGAAGATTGTTCAGAGAATTTCCTACCATATTTTGTCTGCTTTGTCTATGATTCACATTCATCAATGATGATAGGGTTATTTTACACAATACTTCAGCCTTGGTTTTATTATGACCATTTAAAATTAATTTAGAGACTGCCTCTCTTTTACAGATAAAATGTTTGCTATTTGACAACTAGCCATAAGAAAGGTACCTTATCATTTTGTGGCATTAATATCAACATTTCTTGGGATCTATTAAATGTATCAAAAGTTTAAACATTTAACAAAAGTATTGTTGACAAAATAAAAAAAGTTAAAGTGTTTATATCATCATCTTTACCAATGACTCATGCAAAAATTTTATTCACTGCATAGACATGGTTGTTTTAAATTATTATATGTCTTGAACAAATTTGATTACTATCATTAGTCACAGATAGAAGAGTACAATATATATATATATGTGTGTGTGTATTTATTCCAAAATGAACCATTAAGCTGGTTATAATAATGGATATTAAAATAATTAGTCAAATGCAAAACTTATGCATAAATGTATATAAAGTCAGCAATGTAATATGCATGTTAGAATGATGTTAATTAAAAATTCCAATCAAAATGCTAAGTAAAACACAGAGTTCAATTGATATAGTTTGTCTACCTATCTCTGTGGGATATACAAAATGAAGAGAGCTGAATTCTGTCTGCTTACATTAGGGATAAGAGCTCCTGCTTGCCTTCTACTAGTGCTTTTATAAAAGTTCAAGAAATTTTTACATTCTAATTAAGTTTTGACTGACTTATGTCTGTCTGGGTGATTTAAAAACTATGTCTCTTTGGGAATATATTTAATGGTTATCTTTTTCAAAATCTTGGCAAATGCTTTAGAAAAATAACAAGTTGACTTCTTCATTTTTACTTTTTTCTATTTTAAAAAGAGAAAAAAGACTTAAAATTTTTGAAAATATCTAAATAATTAACTTTTTTGCGAGTACTGAGAATTGTATTATCCGTAATATTAATTTGCATTTTTATATTTGCCAAGTTCCCGAATAGACAAAAAGTAAAATTAGTTTTGATTTGTGCTTTTGTTATATGTTGTATTCTTTATTAACCGTTTAACATATATATTATATGTGAGTGCGTGAGTTTGCGCAGATGATTTTATTAAAATAAGTTAAAATAACCCTTTATTTTGTTTGGTGCAGTGTTAAAGTCGTGGATTCTGGAGCTCAAAGCCCATAGATTGTAGCCTAGTCTATTATTTCCGGTGTTCGAATTCCTTATGAACTTCTACCAATAAATCATTTAGTTATTAATAAGAATAATAATTTAATGGTTTTTGCTCGAAAACATGAGCGCCAGAAATAGCATAAGCTCCAGTCACTCTATCACTCTACCAAGTATCGCAGATTAAAAATAATTAATGGATTACTACTTGAGATTCATGAAACGTTTGAACATCTGATATGACAGAACGGATCCACAATTCATAAATCTTGAGCTTCAGAATATACCACTCAAACATTGCACTAAACCACTCAATGCAGTGAGTTATATGATTTATACTATGTATAAATGTTACCTTCTGCAGTTTAGTATAACGTTAGAAAGATAAATAAAAGAGTTAAAGATTACAACATCAAAGCTTAATTGTTCATTTCTGGTGCTCAAATTCACATGGCTTCTGAGCAATTAACCATTCGATTATTATTATTATTTATGCATGGAGAGAGAAAAAAGTAAACTGTTATAGCATTTTATAGCAAAAAGATTCCCCAATAATAATTTTAAAAAATGAAATAGAAATTACTCCCCAGCAAGAATATTGCTGATTGATTAGCATTTTACTGGTTTTTCTTTTTTGAAATAATTTCTTGACTATGTGGCTGATTGCCTGAAAGAAATCTTTAAATCTTTGGAAAGCCTTAGTTATTTGAAAAAATTTCCAAATTCCACCTTGATTTGAACTCCAGATAATGAATAAATATGGTAAGAGTTATATCTACACATAGTATTAGCAAACAGCAACAATAATATATATTTTAAAAAATGATCATTTATCAGATAAATCAATGGCTTTAGCATAAAATATTTTCCAGCATAAGGATGGACCAATAGCATAAAATACTATTACTTTTGTGAATTTGTATTATTCAAATATTATTAGAATATAGTTTTTATAATATAAAATATTATTTGGTATATAAGATAAAATATTCATTAAATAACCCTCTGTAAAGCATAAAGTCATCCCTTAAATGCTCATTAAACATCTTATTTGAACAGTTTTCTACTTTAAAATATCTAGACATGTAATTTTTAATATCTAGGTTTTGATTATTAGTTAGTCATCTGAAAAAGTATTCCAACTTTAGTTAAAATCTACAAGTTTTATTTAAAGTATTTGCTCAGTATATAAATTAAATATTTATATGATTAAATACTACAGAAATTATGTGATGTTTGAGCATTCAAGTGACAGTTTGAGAACAAGTTTATTTAAATAACCAAAGTGTGTTTTTTAATTGAGTCAATGAAGAAGTTTTTAATTCTTGAGTCCACCATTCAGTTATAAATACTTTAACTTTAGATATCAAGAAGTTAAAATATAATATTAGCAGAAATAAATGTGACTAGCATTTATAAGTAAATATTTCATAGCCTGGGGATGGGTGCTTTACTCCTTTATTTATAAATATTTCAAATACAATAGTGAACAACAAACAAAAGTACTATTATACATTAATGAAAAACTTGTTTAGCCTCAGAGATTGCCAATTAATAATAATTGATAGTTTCTTAGCAATATCAAAACTAAAAAACTTTATCTCTGTTCCTTATTTATATTCTTTATTGTAATAACAATCCATGAAAATATTTAATTTAACACACACATATATATATATACACACATTCTTATGATTTGAAAAAGAAGCTCTGAGGAAAGTACTTATTATTGTACTGAAATGGCAGCTTTCTATTATATTTTTATTACATAAAAATTCCTGGAAATAATAATATGAATTTATCATTAATCTTAGAGAATATTAGAATTAACTTATATATATATATATATACGTTAAAAGGAGGTTGCCTTGACAACAGTTTGAGATAGGTATTGATATTGGGATTGTCTAACCTGTTGACTGGTTTTAATAATTATATATATCTGGGAGCTTTATGTAATTATAATAGCTAAAAAGCTGACATTTTAGTATAATACCAAAGTACCAAATCATAAGAATGTGTAAAATCATTATTTTAAATCTCATCACAAACATTTTTATGATTTGAGAAAGAAAAAGCTCAGAGGAAAGTATTTATTGTACTGAAAAATCAGCTATTTAGCTATTATATTTTTATTATATGGAAACTCCCGAAATAATACTATATATATATATAAAATACATATTTTGCGGGTTATTAATAAATCACCTATTGAAACAGAGATAAAAAATAAAATAATCCCTCGTGAAAAATCTTGTGTCTGTCCAAAATTTTATGGACTTCCAAAAATTCACAAACCAGATACCCCTCTTCGTCCAATAGTAAGTGCAATAGGTTCTCCAACTCATATTTTAGCCAGATACTTATCGGATTTCATTAAACCTACAATCCCATCTATTAAATCATATATTAAAAACTCTCTTCATTTTATTTCTGTTTAAAAAGTTTAAAAATTAATGCTAGTGACATTCTGGTCAGTTTTGATGTCTGTCTTTGTTTACAAACATTCCAATTGATGAAGCTTTAAATATAATCTCACAACTTCAATTTACCAGACCATATTATTGCTTTGATTAAACATTTCTCTTAAATACATATTTGTATACAATGGACAGCATTACAGACAAGTTTTTACTCCTATGGGCTCACCTATCTCAGGAGTAATAGCTGATTTATTCATGGAATATATAGAAACTCGTGCTTTAGAATCATCATCTTTAAAACCTCTCATTTGGCTCAGATACATAGATGACACTTTTGTCATATGGCAACATGGAAAAATACATTAGATGATTTTTTCTTACATTTAAATAATATGCATCCTCATATTAAATTTACAATGGAGACAGGTCTGATGGAAAACTCCCTTTTCTTGATGTTCTAGTCACCAGAACACCAAATAGTTTATCTTTTTCTATTTACAGAAAGGATACACACACAGACAGATATTTACATTTCCATTCTCATCATCATCCAACTCAGATAGTTTCTGTAGCCAAAACTCTTTTAAATAGAGCAATTAACCTTTCAGATGACACACATCTGAAAGAAGAAATAAATCATATTAATAGTGTTTTATTAGCAAATAGTTATAATTACAAATTTATAAAAAAGCCTTATTTCAAGCCCAAAATAGACAAAATAGGAAACAAAAAGATGATAAATCAGCTATTAGGATTTGTGTTCCATATGTAAAAGGAACTACAGACAGTATCGGACGTATATTAAAATGCTATAACATAGATACAGCATTTTCTGCTCATCAAAAGATCAGCAATATAATAACCAAGCCTAAGGATTCAACCCTCTTGAATCTCATGGTGTCTATCAAATCTCATGAAAAATTGTAAAGCTTCTTACATAGAATGAGTAATCGTCGCATCAGTGTTAGGAGAGATGAGCAGCTAATGCAGTAAACAACACTCATCATCATCAGCCCTCACTCCAACTATAGATTCAGGCAAAAATAGATTTTCAGACTAGGATCATATCCAGATGTGAAACTCTACCAATGCAAAATCAGAGAAGCCATTGAGAACTTAAAAGGCCAGATTGATCAATAAGCGAGATGATACGTGCAAACTTCCTCCTATTTGGAAAGATTCTAAAAAAACATTCTTAAATTTAACATTTTTGCTATTGGTGGGATTTAATGTTTATTCAAACCAGTGATTGTAGCGCCTCTACAACCGTCTTTCTACCTTTTTATAACTCTGTGGATGGCTTGTGTGACCAAGTCGAAACGTCAGTATATTGATATTAAAAGTTTTTAACACGGATGAACCCGCAAAATATGTATTTTATATATTTAACCCGTGCAAATCTTCGTTTTAACATATATATATATATATTATTGATGAATGTATAAATAGTCTTTCTATAACCCATCCTGTAATTAGTCTGAGTTTATATGTGAATCGAATTGTCTTTACTTGAAAAACAAAATATTATATAATGAATTTCTAGATAGATAAAGCTTTAACAAATTAACATGTATACATATGCATGTGTTTGTGTAATTATTTAATTTAAAATGATTTTTTTTTACATTTTGCAGTTTTAATATAAAATTATCACCTTCCCCCATAATAAAAAGATTGTCGATTTTTATTGTAATATAAAAACCAAATATTCTATCAAATATTTATTGCATAGACTTCATATGAAGTTTGTCCACCAGAAATAACAGAGTTATGATTTTAAGGCATTGATTTTAGCAATTGTTAAATCTAAGATAAGTCAGTTGCTTTATTGTTGTAGATATAAATATAAAAGTGTAGTTATTGAAAACATTCATAGTATGTAATATCATGATTATTCCTGATTTAATAGATAAAAAAATTAATGCTTTATTAAAAAATAAAAATTTGTTAGAATCAAAGTGATGATCATAAGCAAAAAAAAAAACAAGCTTAGATTTATTTTCTATAAAAAAAAAATTAAATATAATTTTTATCTATTCATTGACATAAAAATTAATATTGTGTAAAAATTGCTCTTACTATATATATCTTATAAAAATCAGAATTAATTCAATTTTCTTAAACCTATGGTCAATTGCCTGAATGTAGTAATATTTTAGAACCCAAGTAATAGATTTAGTACAATATTTCTATTTAATTGAATAAAGTTTTTTTTTTCTGACTTACTTGGTCCAAAAAATAGATCACTCAACCCTTGCTATACAATGTATGATACCCTAGAGATTTGTCTGTGTACTGCTTTATGAGTTTCTCAGATTTTTATTTCATTGCCATATTTCTGAAAGAAGATAAAAAAATATTAATTATATTTTTATTTTCTTGATATAATGTAGTGCTTGAAAATAACTGAATGAACTTTTTTAGGACAGAATGAAATATTGGTGAATTTTGATTTTTAAAAAAATAATAATAATTGAAGCTTTTTAGAAAGATTTACACACATACATGTGAAATAATTAATTTCCCTTTCTCAATAATAAATCTTCTAAAATTAATATTCAGAATATAAACATAAATGACTATTAATATAAAATAGGGAAGCCATTTAATGATTACAATTTTTTTTTTGTAATTGATTACTTTTTTATCTTCATTGTTTACATTTTTTTCCCCATATGTCATAGCATTGGCTGGGTCAATATTCAGAATATAAACATAAATGACTATTAATATAAAATAGGGAAGCCATTTAATGATTACAATTTTTTTTTGTAATTGATTACTTTTTTATCTTCATTGTTTACATTTTTTTCCCCATATGTCATAGCATTGGCCTAGTCACAAACCCACAACCAAATATGCTTGCAAAGTGGCTGCAATGACCTCTCAGCTAACATTGCTTGACTTCATTGTTTACATTGAACATCAAGATATGACATATGGGAAAAAAATATATACATTAAAACAACATTTTTAGACTTTATTTTAATTGTCTTTTTTTTATTCTTCAAGAATTTGAAGAAAATATTAAAAAAATAAGCACAAACCATTCAAAATTATATATAAGAACAATTTAATGGGACATTCACTGAAACACATATAAAGTGCACCTCTAGTTTTATAATTCAAAATGTGTGTGTATTTTAATATCACAGTAATTACATATATTATTGGGGGAAAAATTAATATACAGTACTGTAATAATGAGTAGATTTTTGCAGGGTTTCTATATATTTACAATTTGTAACAATTTTTATTTTAATTTTCAAACAATAAATATTTTATAAATCTTAAAAAACAAAAATTAAGACATTACTTACTGAAAAACAAAATTGATTTATATTTAATGATGGTATATTATTAGATGTGGTATGTTCTTTCCATCATCTCTGAGTGAATGTTGAATGTATAAAAAATTTTAAACTTTATTTAAACTTTCCAAATACAAATAACTTGTTAATAACAACACACAAATAGACAACACAGGTTAGTAATTACACAACATTTCAAGTAGTAGTATTCTCAACTCTTTTTAGGTGTTGCTGGCCTATATGCACAGTGACAATATTTACTTAGAAGTTAAACATGCACCTTTAGATTCACTCATAGATGATGGAAATAGTCCAACACATCACATCTAATAATATACTATAATTGATTGATATTTGTTTATGCAAACTTTAAAATACAGTGCTTCTAGAATTAAAATACTTCTACTTTATCATGATCACTGTGTGTGTGCACATACAATTAAATGTAAATATTTTCATCAGCTTTTATTTTTGACAGCACTTTTGAGATTCTGCAACATTTAGCATCATTTCAAGTTCACACCACCTTCTCTTCCCCTTTTATTGTGTACCATAATAGGAACAAAACAATAACAAGAAAAATGCAATTAGACAGGATAATGAATGATGGTGATTTACAATGAGAGTTTACAGAAATGCTTGCAATGAATTAAAACTTAAAAATGAACACTAATTAATCCTTCTTCATGAAGCATTACTCTCATCAATATACTTTTTTAAGTCTTTATTTAACCCAAAGTAAGGATGAAACACAAAGAGTATTGTGCTTTTAATTCTATTTTTTTTTTTAAAAAAAAATTATGTATAGAGAGAAAATTTTGTAACAAGACTGATTTGTTAGTAATTAATCTGATAAAGTGAAAGTTCAAGAAATGAAATTAGAAAACATAATAGATTTTTACTATGTTGGTCTGAAACCAAAGTTTAATAAACAAAATAATGTAAAAAAAAAAAAAAATGAATTGAACACTAGTGATTAATTAAAATTTTAAAGTGAGAGTTCATAAGTATTTTTGATGAAGATTTTTTTTTTGACAACAGTATTTCTAAATCATTTAATCTAAAGAAAAGAATAGTAACAAATACTGTAACACATTAATACAATTAAAAAATAATTATGCATGCAGAAAATGTATTGGTCTGTAATTAATTTATCAATAATTAATGTAATAAAATAATTATTGAAAAAATGTTAGGTGTGGAACATTTTAGGACAAAAGGATCAATCAAAAAATGCAAGTAAGTAATACAAAGAGAAAAGATGCAGTAATGTTTGAATTTAATAATGTTCTCCTCCAAAATTTCAACTGACTAGAAACCTTACTTAAAGGTTTTTTTTTTTTTTTAGTTTAAACTGAGAATTTTAAATAAAATAAAATAAAGCTTCTGAGAAAGACTGCTAATGAAAAGAAAAAAAACTAAAAAAACATTAATTTAAAAAAAAAAAAAAAAAATTGAAAACAATTAGGTGAACTTTAAAACAATATAATACAATTTAATAATTTTTAAATGATTTTTAATGATTTATGAAGTTATAACTTTGAATCTCTTTTCTTATTAATCCTTTTATGTTAATATACAATAATTAATGAAGGTTTTTATTTTTAGAAGTTCTCGGGGAAGGGGGGGGGATTAGACAAAAATGGAATTAATAATCCCCCCCCCCCCCAGTAAGGTCTGCAAAATGTTTTATAAATTGATGTTGAAAAATATTTTAAATTCACTTCTAGATCCAAATATGTCCAGTTAAAGATTAATGATTAATTTCAGATTGTGAATCAATATACAGTCATAAATCTCTAAATTCTAGCATAAAAATAAATGTACTGTGTAGGCTACCTGCCTTTGGACAGGTAGCCTAGGCAGGTAACTAATTAGTTAAATAAAGTATAACATTTAATGTTTATAGACTATATTAAAACCTTAATGAGCTCTTACATCATTAAAGCATATATTATATACAAATGTTGAATCAATTCAACTAGCAATAACATAAGATCAGCCTAATTTTAAATCTTTTCATAAAGTAAAACTAATTAAACTAATGGGCAAATAAAAAAATTAAACAAAAAACAGTAATAAATATGGTATCAAACATTAAATTGGGGAGGGGGGCATTTTTTTATAGTGATAATTGAGATCCTCTCCCCCCCTTCCTAGTAGAACAAAAATGGAAAAAATAATACAAAGAAAAAGAAGTGATGATGTTTTACTGGCTCTTTAATGTGGTTTTTCTTGTGTGCGATTTCTTCTGATGTATATCAACCTGGAAATAGATGGTTTAATAATTATAATGTCATAGTAGTTTGGAGCATGAATTTAAACTCCATATTGACTAATGTAAGCAAATATATTTGAAACACTGACATTATCACCTAACTTTATAAATAAAAATTGATTAGCTTTGATAAAACAAAAAGCAAGCATTCTTTACAAATTTATTTAAATAATTCTTTAAAATTTTATTTGTAAATTGTTTTAGTAAGTTATCTGGACTTGTGTATTCCATTAAATATGTTTAACTTTATAAATATAAGCTAACAATGCCTTATCAGTTTTCACAATAAATACATTTAACACATAAATAATAATATGAATCTTTATAACATCATATATTAACTAATTAAAATGCAAGAGAAAATATTTATTTTATAAAGTTATTACTATTTTACAACTTTTTAAAAAACTTAACAACTATCTGCTTTATTATGTCATGATGTAACTTTCAACGTTACTCTACATAATGTTATTGAAAAATCATGGCCTCTAGCATATAATTGCTTAAACTGCCAGATAAACTTGAGTAATGTGACAAAATGGTGAAATCAAACATTGTTATATTAATTCCTAGCAAAGCTCAGTATTGTCAATTGAAAGGAACTGGGTGGGCAACATATTATTTGCTTAAATATTACATAATCTTTTAACAAACTGATTTCACAATTATTTTTTAAATATTATGATTCTTTTTATTTTAGTACTAAAATAGTAAAAATTTGCATTATAGTATAAAGAAATGACTAGTTTACAATGATGTAATATAAAGAGATTACTTTATTACTCTGTCACGATGACATTACATAATGATATTGATCTATTACTCTAGTGAGGTGATACATTATAAAAAAAAAGCTCTACACATAACTGGAATGATGCAATATAAAATGATAATGACACAAAATAATATAAAAATTTGCTCTGATACTTCATGATATAACTCAATATGAAGATATTATTTTAGGACTCAATTGTGATGAGGTAATATGATGAGTTTAATTTATTATTCCTCTACAGTTGTATTATAAAAAGAGTATGCTTTATTTCTATCATGGTAGTAAAATTGTTTTATTATTACATCACAGTTATATAATATATAAATACTGTTCTATTTAATTGCAGTGCGATAATATGAAGAGATTGCTTTATGATTTTATCAAAGTGTTACAACATAGGAAGATTGTTCTACTAATTAACTATGGTGATCCAATAGATAAAGATTGTTTTCCTACTTTATCATAATAACACATAAGAAATGAAATTTCTCTACTATTCTATCACAATGACCTAATATGAAAATATTTATGTACTTTTTATGGTTACAGTGTAAAGAGTTTGATCTACTACTCTACCACAGTTACATATTTGGAAAAGATTATTTTTATCACAGTACCATAGTAAAAAGAAATTAATCTTCTAGTTTACTGCTCTTACCCGATCAATATAAAGATGATTCTCCATGTTATTACCTCGACACTCTATAAAAATATTAATCTACTTCTCTATCATGATGCCACAAATTGCTCTACTGTTCTACTTTAGTGATACAATATCAAGAAATTATTCTACCATAGAGACATAGTATCAAGAAATTACTCCATAATCATAATGACACAATGTGAAATTGCTTTCTTATACACTCTTGTTGTGACATACTAAGAGAAAATTATCCTACTGTTCTATCTCCAGTGGCACAATATTGGAAGCAATCCATTCAATAAAATTCTTGGAATTAGCTTTGCTATAATAGATAATAATGATATTCCACAATAATTACTGCAATCTTGTCTATTTCCCTTGTTCTTAAAACATTGAAACAATAAAACCATCTTTTAAATCAGGTGGCATAACTTCACAGGCCTACATCCTTCTAAAAAATTTCAATATTTTTGAAGCTAACATATTTACCATATTTTAAAACTTCTCCAGGTATTTTATCAAGATCTGCCATCATTTTTTTAAGATTATGAAAAACTGTTTTGACTTCACAAAGTTAGATGTCTTTATCCAAATCTAAATCAGAAGATAGCATGGATATATCATTGAAATTCATCATATTAATTCTGGTATCATTATTTCAAAATGATCCAAAAAGATTCCTTCCATCTGTTCAAAAGATCAGTGTAATGACATAAGAATACTATTGCTGAATGTAATAGGATTATGATGCTGTTGCTCAAGATTATACATTGCTTTTAATGCATCAAAAAAGATCTAGAATGACTATGATTAGCAAATATCTGTATCTTTTTTGCAATTTTAATCTGCCCAACATTTTTAAGTCCTCTTGTTAGTTGTTGAACTTATATCATCAGATATTTACATTTGTTAGGAAGTTCCACATTTAATACATTATTCTGCCAACCAGAAAATGCCACGTTTCCTTTTAATTAAATTACTAATAATAAGATCATTGTCGAAAAAAAGTCATGATCCTTCTTTTTAGCAAACCCAAGAGTAGATTTATTTGTATGCATAACACACTCCCCAAGAGTATTCCATACTTCATTAATATGACAGTCCTGAAGATTCAGATTAACAATATTAATGTTTAATAAATGTTGAAGTTTAGGCTATGTAGAACATTGTTCTAAAAGATGAATATCAGTTTTTTGTGAATATGATTGGAATAATATCTCTTTTTTAATGCAACTATCATTTTAACCTTGGAGTATACTAATCTATATTTGTCCAACAATCTGTATTTGTAACTGCTGGCATATTCTGACTTCTAACTATAATGCAATTTATTAAATGCCATTGTTCTGAGCATGGATGCATCCATGTTGGTATATGGTGGGGATTTTGCCTAAACAAAATGTTTGTGATAGACAATCTATGTGCTGCACACAATTTCAATAATAACAAATCATTTGAATTTACAGCACTGATATTATTATTTGCTATAACTTTGGTCAAAGTCCAACACATGCATTAAAATCTTCAAGAAGAACATTTTTATTTTTTAATGGTATTGTTGCAACAATAATAAAGAACAAAAGTTTTCCTTCAGGTTCAAATAAAATATGTATTACTACCATTGTGCAAATTAAAGTTTAATATCATTAGTCTTTCACTGATGCAAGGAGAAATTCCAATAACAAAAGATACTAAGTTAGACTTTATACAGCAAATTCAGCAACATGCATACTCCCTTTGCTGACTGATCTGCCTGATCCCCCCCCCCTAAAACACATTGTATCCATTGATTTGTTCTAATAAACTTCCTTTCTCTGGGAGACAGGTTTCACTAAGAGTAACTATATCAATCTTAAATTTTGACAGCTCTTTAGCCATCAGTGCATCCCTTTGTTCTGATCTTGAACAATTTGTATCGAGTAAAGTTTGCATATTTCATATATCTACATTTAGAAGAAAATTAGATTTATAGTAATTATCATTAATACTATCACAACCTCTTGCTTTACCACTACTACTATTTTATTATTATCATTGTATTTCTACTGTTGAAATAAATAATCTTTCAAGTGAAACAGCCAGACTATGTGAGACAGGTCATTTTCAGATCACATTTTCAAAGCCCTTCTACTTTTATAATATATAGGGAGATCCCTAAATAGGGCTGCCTAAACATAAACCTTTTCTATCTGAAATCCCTGTCTTACTTTATTAACTTTCAAATTTATTCATTAGGGATAGTACTGCCTTGAGTAAAGATCAGTAGTAAAACTGTCAGCCTACTAAATTTGTTCCCTTCGTTACTTTCTTAATTCTTGAGGGCTTGAATTAAAAAGAAAACGGGAATTGGAATCAGAAATGTTGCGGAGGAAGTTAAAGGGTGGAAATCTTATTGCACAAATACACAATCCTATAGTCATGATTAGTATAAGATCACCATTGGCATAAAAGGCTCACAACTGAAAAAGAAAAGGGGGGAGCCAGAAAACTGTACTTATATAAGTAAAAATTATATTTTTCACCTTAAAAAAAGTTTCAATGCAACTGTTTTCAGCATTTTGTTTTTTGTTATGATACTTCTGAAGCATATCATCCCTAAACTCTCTTCATTAAATATCAAAAAAAAAGCAGCACATATTAGTTTTGAAAGTATGTCAAAACAGCATTTTATATTTTTAAAAAATTCACTTATTGCTTGTGTTTTTAATCTTGCTAACAGGTTATTTATTGGTGTTAAATATCAAATAACATATATATTGTAATTTATTTTTATTTTTAATATTACATATTTTAGTAGCTGTGTATTAATGAGTATTGTTTTGTATATTGCATGATGATAAACACATCTCATCATGCTCATAATCTGAGTTTAAATCCAGGCTATTTTCAGTTCACAAACAAGTTTAGAAATTTTCTCACAAAATATCAGTCTATATATATATATCCTATCTAATTATTGATCAGTAAATGGGTATCTAACCATTTCCAATAAAATCTGATTTAGTCTGATTAATAAATGATTCACAGACTTTAAAAATAAAAATATATAATATAGTCTTCATCTATGGTGTAAGTGATATTATATTTTTATAAACTAGAATCATTGTTTTGCATTTGTTTATTTCTGGATGTAAATAAATTTATACATGTAAAAGTTATTTACCTTAATAACATAGTTTTAAATATTAGATTAAGAGGAAACCAAATTTTGACAAATTATTGCAGATATTCAACTGTACTTGTTGCCTAATTACTGACAGAAAACTTAACATACATGCATATATGAATTTTGTTACTACAGTTCTCAAGATTAAATTTAAACCAATGATAAATTTCAAGCTGCAGACAGCACTACAAATAACCAAGATATTGCATTTCTTAGTTTGATTACGATTATTCAGTAATTTAAATTCAAACATTTAATGTTAGCTTATTTATATGGAATTTTACAAAACCCTATAGGTGGATTTGAATTTCAATTTATTAATTATCACAGCTAGCAACAACAATCTATTTAAAAATCATAGAACTTTAAGAAGTGGATTTCCATTTTTCTTCTATTTTGGAGTATTGCCTTGACAATGGATTGAAATCGTTATTGATTTCAATTTAAGTATGAAAGCTATGGTGATGTAAATTACATATAAATGACCATTTAGCTTTTAACACTTTAGGTTTAATGCATGTGTAAGTAGGTGCTTGTGTATAACATTTGTATTGATGCGAACTGCTTATATATTTATGATCATTATTATTGATAATTTGGCATTTCTTACCATATAATAGTTAAACTACCTCATAAAAATACATAATTTACACTTATAATTACATGCACAAACAGTATATACATATGTGCATATATATATATATATTTAGATACAATATTATAAACACATGCAAACTTTAAATTTTGTGTTCTAGAGATGGAAATAATCCAAATTGCTATTGATAATGAATAAATGTACTTGATAATCCAATGCATTTTTATAACTTGATCTTAGTACTTTGCTATTGCCTAGGTAATTAATACAAGAATTACCTTCAATTTAAGTAGAGGACTTAACATGTATGTGGTACATGCATAAAAATGCATATATGTGTAAATATTTTATCAGCATTGTGGTAATATCTGCAACGATATAATTTAAAATATAAATAAATTGTATTTTCTTGCTTGGCGTAACATAATGGGGAGCTTGACGCATTCTATGAACTTATTTCTGCACAGATAACCAGCTGAAGAAAGAAATAATAATAAAAAATCTGTTTGAACAAATGAATGGAAGTTGTGTTTTAGCGTATTGTTTTGGTACTCTGTAGTCTTTAAAGATTACATAAATATTATTAGTATTATTTTCTGATGATAGGATTAAACTTGACTAAAGTGATATTATTATTTTCGTATATCTTAATATCAAATAATAATTATTATTACAAATTTTCATTAATCCAAACACTATTGTATCTAGGAATATCAGTCCGATTTTATTAAAATATAAATCCGAGTTTCAGACTACGCGTCCTATTTTATTATATAAAATATAAAATGCAGTATTCTTTCACACCTGATATTTCTTTAAAAAGTAATTTACCCACCTTTCCAGATGGCTTGACTGAGAACATACTTGTTGGATTAGATAAGAAACAGGTTAGGTTTCTCATCATTTCCTGGTTTCTGTTAGCTCAGAGGAAGTTACAGCCCCTGGCCAAAGCCAATGCTAATTATAGAGACTTCTTATAATAATGTCGGTAAGGCAGTTAATAGTAGAAACAGACGAAATAAGTATTAGAGAAACTCCGCTTCTTATCGACTAGTTCTACATTCGCACAGAACTTTTCTTCCTTAACAAATTCTAGTTTTAATATAATTAACTGGGTTAATTACGTTTAGTGATAATTACTGTTTGAAAATGCCTTTACAACCATCGTTGTGAATATAAATCACCAGTATTTTTTTTTTTAAAGAGAATTATTTTTTATCCATAGCAAAAAAAAAAAGGCTGATTTTTTTTTTCAGATAGCAAATCTCATCAATGTTGATAGGAAAATAATCTGATGACGGTGTCAGTTATTGTCGTAATAACTAATTATTAAACTGTTAATTATAATTAAAAATATATTTAATAAAACTTAAATAAGAAGCGAAATAATGATTAATAATTACGTACGTAGAAAAATACAATTTCATTTATTTGAAATGTGATTTGATAGACAAAAAAAAGTTACTCTTCCAAAAACAGAAAAGCATAATATACATGCATCAAGTTTTGTATCCGAAAACGTAGAATAACTAAACGACCAAGCAAAATACTTGTCCATCATCGCTGGACGTTTATAATTGCTTGTCATATTCTCATTACAATTCTAGCATTTCGGTTTAAGAATTAATTATATTATAAACTTTAAGAATCCTTGCATCATTAATATGTATATAAATTATAAAAATATACAAATATGTGCATATGGTTATATATATAATTGTCCAATTGTCCGTATACACAGACATCTAGTTATACAAGTACGCATATGTAATTCTTTATATATACTGTTATGTTTGGTCTGGATTACAGACCCAACTAACAGTAAATAATATAAAATAATACTGACACAAGTATTATAATTTAATATATTTATTATGTACAAATATATACAAACAATATACAGTATACAAATGCATATTTATAAGTTGAATCTTGGAGTTTAAGGTGAACTCTGAGTTTTGCCTGCCGCTTCCAGCAACACCTTATGGCTTGCCTCACGGGTAAGGTCTATGACTCTTCCAGCTATGTAGTTAGCTTGCCTCGAGCCGAGGGTGATCTTAGCAGCGTCCGGTCTCTGTGGGACTTGCCTAGCTGCGTAGATCTAAATAGCGTAGTGCTATTAATGGGAATACTTGCTGCTGTTTATGTTAGCAGAGTTTCCCTGGGAGAACGCAAAGCGTCTGTTTAGGTTAGACACGTTTCTTCCTTGATTCTCACAAAAGGCTGACTATTTATACCCAGATCCCTGACCTTATTGAAAACCTTCGGATTCAGCAAGAATCGTTGCTCATTGGCCTGTAATAATTATTGGCTATGCTTTTATCTATACATCAGCCTATTGGCCTGAGGCAAACAATGCTTAATCCGATCAGATAAGGCGGCATCTGGAATAGTCCACTTCTGAGAGAAGGGAGGATTATAACATCCCTCCCCCTGGCTAAAATTTAGCCTAGAGAACAGTCATGCAGGTGTGCTGGAGGAATGACTAATGCGCTTTGGTACTGGTTTGCTGCCATCTTTGGTTTGTTGGTCCTCCTTGCTTGTACTGCATGTCTCTGTAGCTTCATTCCTTGTGATTGCATCAGTATAATACAGTCTAAGTTGTTTTCGATGGCGATGATGTTGACATCCATCTGCTGTTTTGACTATAGGGTTGTGTTGTCCTTTCTGTTGGATCACAACTGCTGGAATCCATTTTGCAGATGATGTAGTTGTTTTTGCAAATAATGCTTCAGAGCTGCAGGAAATGTTGCAGGAGTTATCAGATGAAAGTAAAAAAGTAGGACTAAAGATAAATGTTAAAAAGACTAAAGTAATGTTTAATCTATTTGCTCAAAATATGAAAATAAAGATTGATTATGATGAATTAGAAGAAGTTAACAGTTACAAATACCTTGGTCAGATTATTAATACAGATGGAAACATAATGGAGGAAATTAATCATAGAATTAAACTTGGTTGGAGTGCTTTTGGTAGAAATAACTTGATACTAAAAGGAAATATGCCTATGTGTTTGAAAAGGAAGGTTTTTAACAAATGTGTTTTACCAGTTCTTACTTATGGATCTGAGACTTGGACACTCAATAGAAGAGCAATACAGAGACTTCAGACCACCCAAAGAAGTATGGAGAGATGTATGTTGGGAGTAACAAGAAGAGATCGAAAATGCAATGTATGGGTAAGAGAACAAACAGGTGTTACTGACCTCATTGAAAAAATTAAAAGATTGAAGTGGAGTTGGGCTGGACATATTGCTAGAAGAAGTGATAATAGATGGACAATTGAAATTTTAAACTGGATTCCAAGAGATTGTAAAAGACCCAGAAAGAGACTATATGTGAGATGGATGGATGAAATAAGAAAGTGTGCAGGGGTGATGTAGAGAAGAGAAGCTAAAGATCGAAGAAGATGGATTAAACTTGGAGAGACCTTCATCCTGCAGTGGATTGATAATGGTTGATAATGATGATGATGATGAATAAATAACAAATTTTAGGATGCTTTAAATTAAGCACTTTGTTTATGTAACAGATAAGTGAAATTAAATAATTGCCCAATTACATAATAAAACTAAATTCGATGCTTAACTCCGACTTAAAAGTAACTAATAGATCAGATACTCAGAAAAAAGAGAACAAAAAAGATAAACATAATAATCAGAATATTACATTATTAACACAAACATGCTTGCTTTTTATCTTTTGAAATCTATTCTATTAAGGACATATCACCAGTCTTTGAACATTTCTATGAATTTATTTGCATTATTTATCTTACTGTAGTGGTAGAATGATAATTTCAAGAACTAAGTTTCTTTTTGAATTGCTTTTGAGATGAAAAATATATTTAAAAAAAACCTGTTTGGTCAATTAAATAGAATTATTGCGATCAATCATGTATCTGAATTCTTGCATGTCACTTGATGACAATTAAACCATATTATTATTATTATTATTATTATTATTATTATTATTATTATTATTATTATTATTATTATTATTATTATTATTATTATTATTATTATTATTATTATTATTATTATTATTATTATTATTATTATTATTATTATTATTATTATTATTATTATTATTATTATTATTATTATTATTATTATTATTATTATTATTATTATTATTATTATTATTATTATTATTATTATTATTATTATTATTATTATTATTATTATTATTATTATTATTTATTTATTTATTTATTTATTTTACTCTATTGATAAACTAAATAGTCAATTAGATCTAGATTTCAGAATCCTGATTTTTTTCAAACTTAATCCTCATTCACTTTAATAAGATAAAATAATAAAAGACACTATTAAAGAGTTTGAGAACTTTTGAACAACACTTAAATAAAATTTCTATTAGTATCTTAAATAATATCAATGATAATAAATTTTTTATGATATTCAAATTTTAATTAAAAATATAATTTCAGATATATATATATATCATAACAGCCATTATATAAGATAGTAATTAAAGAAAATTTATAAAGATAAAGTTATACAGTTTAACTAAGTCAAAAAAGATATGACACTTAGAGCAACATGAAATTTAAAAAAATGTAATAAAAGGTTGAATGTGTGCACAAAATAAAAGTTTGGTACTCTAATAAAGAGTTAATAGTATACTTTAGAGGCCACATAAAATCATCAATTTTGAGAGAAAAAGAGAAAATCAACTACTTTTAGTGATTAAAGGTAAGAGAGATAAAGAGGTTGTAACTCTAAAGTTGTCATTAATGATCCAAAGTTAAAAATGTGATATTGTAAAATAAAAACTATAATCAATAATAAGCATTTTACTATGTTTTTTACAAATATAATCCATTAATATATTTAAATTTTTTTAAAAAACAACAAATTCTTTAACACCCTTTCATCTTTTCAAATCTTTTTAGTATATATTTTATGAACCATTAAAGAAATTTAAAAAGAAAAAAAATGTAATTTATGTGATGAAATATTTTTTATTATGTTGTTTTTGGAATTTCTCTGTAAATATATTATATTTAATATTTTCATGATTATATGATGTAAATAAAGTCTTTTTTGTTTGTTTAACATAAAAAAGAATATCTTTATACATGAGTTCATAGTATTATTTCTGGAAGCTACTGTGTAATAAAAATATAATATCTAAATAGCTAACATTTCAGTACAATAAGAAATATTTTTCTCAATCTTTGACAATGATCATATAACATGGTTGAAACATTGGAGGAATCCTGAAATAAAAAATGATTCATAAAATTTTAAAAAATCAAGATTTGAAAAGAAAAAGTATGTTAAAGAATAAAACAGCAGGATAGTATTTAAATGTGTACAATATTTGAATATGCATATTTATACCAGAAGGTATAAGGAATTATCAAATCAGACAACTAATTGCTAAAGAATTTAAATTAAATTAGCTTTGAAAAATAAGCTGAGAGAGAAATGATATATAGTTAAATATTGAACATTAAAAAATGCTTTTTTTATTGCAAAAATAAAGAATTTATTTTTATTTATACTAAAAATGTATATAAAGATTAGTAGTTGTAAAGTTTTAAAAAAAAGAAAGGAAATTTTCAGTTAAATTATTTTTATTTCATGTCCAATTTTTAATTTTTAAAATTTAAATGAGTTATTTAGAAAAACGTACTGACAAACAAGATATATCATTGGTATATAAATCAACATATTTTTTAAAAAAACATATAGCATTATTTTTGACTTCAAACCAATGCAGATTATTGCATAAGAAAACTGTAGATATAATCTACAAAATAACACCAATTAGTTGAAGTCCAGTAGTCAGTGGAAGTTAAAAGAAAATTAGTTAGTTGAGCTGCCATTTGGACAGCCCAATGTTTAAAAATTATTAAATATAATTAGACAGAATTTGAACCCAGAATTTCAAGCTTAAGTATATATACTATACATGTATTTAAAAATTATCTTAATAAATAATTTTCAGAGAATCAGCAAAAATGAGTGCAATAAAGGAAGTTAATAATAGTTTACAATTGAACCAAGCTAAACTAATATTTAAAAACTGTAAGTTATTATTATCAATTTCAATTGACTCTATGACAAAGTTATTTATCTTTTATATATGTTGATAAAAATATGTATTAGTTGTAAAGCTTAGTTAAGTTACCACCTTCTATCTGAAAATGTAATAACTGGTAAAATATTGGATATAGACCCTAAGAATGTTACATACTGTCTATCCTACATAACATATGCTCTAATTCAATAATCGATTTATCAAGCACATAATTGTGGATAAACTAAATTAAGCAAATAGAATTGATATAAAAAGAATAAAATACAACAGAATTAATGATATAAGACTACAGCTGGCAAAAAATCAACATTTGGAAGATTATTCTGATTACTATCAAAATATATTTCTTAAAATTATACGACATCTGGTGAAAATAAAAGATGATTTTAATATAATTTTCTACTCTCATAATTTTTATGCCATCTAGTATAAGATTTAATAAACAGTAGATTCCTGATAATAGTGCTTAATAAATTCCTACCCAATGCTGTCCAAATATATCCAGGTTAGTTTCTAGATTTTGGCTTTCATAAGTGAACAGTTTTTGAACAACGCACTTTGATCTTTGGATCTAATGCATCTTTCCTCTAGTAGCCATTTCTTGCCTTTTTGTTACATTATCAAGATACCACCCAAACCAAAAGAATTATTTTCTTCAATCAAAACTTATTTGCTTGCATGATTATATAGATATGAAACCAGTTCAGTTTCTAAATATTGCAGTGGCTAGAAATGGTAATGAATGCATCATTAAGGCATCACATGACCAATTAGTCATAACATATATTTGCTTACATCTTGTGATTCATTAGCATAATGTTCTATTCTCACCATTTTTATGCCATAATGCAAGCAAATAGATTTGAATTGAAAAAATAAAGTTTTTGGCTTAGGCTAGTAGCGTGATAGTATACTAAAAAGGTTAAAAAATGGCTGCTAAAGGAAAGGGGCATTGGATCCAACTGTTTAAAAAAATCCTAAAAGCTTCTCACTTGCCATAAGCTAGAAAGTATTCTAGAGATATTTGGATAGAATAGCTCTGGTTAAGGATTTATTAAGCTCTATCATCTGATATCTATTGATTATTAAAGCTTGTGCTAGATGAAATAAAAGTAATGAAAATAGAAGATTATGCCAATGCATAGCAAGATATAAGCAAAGATAATGAGATGACTTAATTTAATAATATAGAAGATGATACTGAAGTTGAAATATTGGCAAGAGTTCAATTTCAATTAGATTTTATAAAATATTTAATAATTGCAGTAAATTAAAATATGAGCTCAATTTAAATTATATTTTATAAAATCTTTAATAATTATAATTAACTGGAATATTTCACTATGCCCTATGAGTAATTTGATAAGAGAATAATTAAATTTTAATATTTACTAAGGCTGTAACCTCAAGCATGTGCACATAAAAATGCGATCATAGGGACCTCTACAGGTCTTAACCACAAGCTTTCATTTTAGAAGAAAAGAGGGGAACCCTACAACTAGAAAAAAACTCTCCATAACTTTTTTTATCTTTTAAGATTTTATTACTTTTTTTTAAAATTATATTATTAACTTACTGTATATACTTAATTTTTATTGCAGTCTATGCACATATCTTTGAAAAGGTTAAAGGAGGAGAGGAGGTGAAATAAATAATATATGTAAGGGTGATTTGGTATATTAATGAACATGATTTTTTGTCATTTTTATAATTTATTTTATAAAAAATTGTTTTTCAACATAAATAATTGTAGCATTATCATATTTATTTATTTATTTCTCAATCTGGTTTTATGAAAAGCATTAAGAATATTATAAAATTATGATAAATCATGGGTAACTTAGTATATAAGAATAAAAAGTAATAAAATATCATAATGCATACTGCAATATGAAATAGATAGAAACCATTCAAATCACCAATCAGTTTTCAGCAAGAAGTAATAAGGATAGACAAATCAGTTCTTAAAACTTGAAGATGGCAATTAGATAGTATAGAACAGGTTCTCAAACTTTTTAAATTTTGTACTACATAAATAAGAATCAAAAATATATGTACCATTACAAAAGCATTTTCCGATTAAAATCAATGCTTCCTAAATGGAGTGTATGTAATCAAAGAATAAAACCTTTTCAGATATATTATTCAATTATATTTGTAAATAAAACTTTTTAATCTATAATAAAATATAAATATGCTATATGTTGTAGTAAAATAGTGGGCAATAATATATAATAGCAAATTCTAAGATTATTATTAATGAGGATTAATGTGATGAATGACCCTGTGTCATTGTAACCAATTTCGATATGTCTGAATTTATCTTCATTAATTTTTAAGTTTACATCAGGTTCAAGTTGAAACCATGTTATATAGTTATTTTTAATTAATAGCATGGCTGAAAATTCAGTTTTGCAAAGATGTGATGTGTTGAAAGGCATTAAAAATTTTATCGCTTTGTGGGAAATATATTTATATTCATCTCTTCTTTTTAAACAAAAATTGCATAAGTTATTTTTTTGAACTCATTCATGAAATTTCATTCACACAAAATATCTAACAGCTGATTTCTTTCTTGAACTGAAACATTATCTAGCACAGTATCCAAAATAGCAAACAAATCTCTTATCCAACATTCATTTTCTAAATTTTCAGGAAAGTAGGAATGAAAATTATTAACATGTTGTATGGAATATTGCTCAGTCAGTGACAGATTATTTTCTTGGAGAGACTCTTCTAAGGTTGGTAATGAAGCAACTTTCTTACTTTTCATGTGGTTAATTATGTACTCTAGTTTTTTCACAGCTGCATTTATTTTGTCATATACAGTAAAGTTAGTTATATTGGATCATTGTAAATTAGAATTCAGTTCATTCAGTTTTTCAAAAATATTGAACAAAGCACTAAATGTGATAGCCAGAGTACATCAGTAAAACAATGATGGAGTTCAAATTTGAATTCTATCAGGAATACTTCAGCCTCTGAATGTAATTCATAGAGACTAGTTAAAACTTTTACCCTTGACAACCATTGCACTTCAATGGGTAAAAGGAGATTATTGTGGTTACTACCCATTTCATTGCATAAAATTGTAAGCAGTCATGAATTAAGGGCCTTACATTTAATAAAATTCACTACCTTCACAGATTGATTTAAAACAGACTTTACTCCTGATGGCATTTTTTTGGTAGCCAATGTTTTGTGATGGATGCTGCAATGTGTGAACTTTGCATCTTGTGCAAGTTCTTTAATTTTGGTGAAAACTCCACCATGACAATCTGTTATTGAACATGCACCCATCAGAACACACTCCTGCACATTTTTTCTAATCTATTTCATGGCCAGTGATAAACTCACTAATTTTTTTAAAAATCTTCTACTATGGTATGATTTGGAAGAGGCTCAGAATAAGAATTCTTCATCTATGACTTGTTATCTTTCAAATCAAATATAAGCCATCAATGGTGGAAAGTTGGTTACATCTGTGCTTTCATCAAACTGAATTGCAAAATATTTGCTTTGTGTTATATTTTCAATTAGTGTTTGTTTTACTTGGGGCTGCAATTTCACTTATTCATCATGAAATAGTATCATTGGACAAAGAAACAACATTCAACTTGACTTTTGCAGTAGGGCCAAGAATGGATATCACAATATTTTTAGCTGCAGGTAATATTAAAGATTCTACAATAGTACGTGGTTTTGAATTTTAAGCAATTCTCAAACTAACTAAATATGATGCTTCCACTGCTCATTCATTGATAGGAATGAAGTAAACTTGTTAGTTTTCATTTCAGTTCATTTTTGTTTCAAAAAGTCAAGAGCGTTACCTGTTAAACTGGCATGTTTATTTTGAAAATGCCATAGCAAAAGCAATGGTTTCATTGAGAAATTCAAAAATTGTTCATAACAAATAACACACTTGGGCATGGGATTGTTTTCACCTTTGGTCCCAAAAAATCCATATTCCAAATAATTTTCATTATATTTTTTTGTAACAGTAGCATTTCATTTTATGGATGCTTTATGAGATTCAGAATTAAAACTAGAAGTGCTAGCTGTGTCCGTGTCATCTGCCAACTGTTTCCCTTTTGATTTTTTTTATTCATAACCATTTTTCCATTATAACAGTATTAGACCTAAAAAGTAAACAATAAAATATATAAAAATGTAAGCAATTTATAATACATTAAAATGATTATATTCGTTCCAGATGATTAAAAATAAAAAAATATATAATAATAAAATTAATAGTTGACAATAGCAATGCAAATTAAAAGCATATTAAAAAATTTAGTCAACATTAAAAAAATTATATTCATGTCCCAAATTTAAATTTAAAAAAAATCAGTAGACAAAATCTAGATAAAAACAATGTTTGTTTAAAAAAAAAAAAGAAACGAAACAAAAATAAGTCAAATTTGCTTCTTATTATTGCTTGGAGTCTCTAGTAATGATAGCAATATCAAACTGATAAAAAAAATTTCAATAGGTGCAGATTGTTTCAGAAGCAGCCAACTCTATTCTAACTTATCCAAATTCATTTAAATCATTTGTGTAAAAATTGTATGACCAAAAATAATGTAACATTTCATTAGTCGTCAATGTACCATAGTTTGAGAGTAGGGAGTATAGAAGCATTCTTACTTTCAAAATAAGTAAAGCTGATTTTTACTAGCCAATATATACTTTGTGAGCACTCCAGAAGGCTAAGTAAGAATGCTTGTTGGTAGGGAAATATAATCATTTCATTCATACATGTGCACATTATTAGTTTCTTAACCTTATCCTTTATTCTAGTTATAGCTTTGATTGTTGGAGCTGTCCTCAGAAAATAACTTAAACAGTACAGACACACGCACACAAATGTATATATTAATAAACTGATAATCATAAATGATTTAACTATTAAATAAAATTCAAACAATCCAGTCAAATAATCGCTGGTAATATACATTTACTACTTTAATTATAAATATGCGACTTTTTTTTTTTTCGCATTAAATAGTGAAGCTATAATTTTACACTAATTTATAATAGGTTTGCTTAGCGCTTTCGAGATTTCATGTTCCAATCTCATACTCATAACTTTGTAAATAAAGATTGTTATGATTTATGCAAATGCGTTTGAATTTTCAATTAGTCCATTGTTTAGAGAGAGTAAAACACGCCTCTCTTCTATTAATGGCATTGATGTCATTTGTTATATATAAAGCTTCTTTAACTTTTCTTTTGGCGTCATTTTTTTTCTGTACAAATTATTTGGGCAGAACTAGGTTCAAATACCTGGCCTGTAGCTGCTTGGTGGTCCCAGAATACTGAAGATCCTTCATTTTTATTTTTAACCCTATTGTAGACATACCTATGTTGATAAATTCTTTTGTTCAGGTTAGCCTGAGTTTCACCATAGTATGATGCATAGCAGCCTAATTGAGGGCATGCCATTTTATAGACCACATAGATATCCCACAAAAATAACTAACCACATTAAATTCCAACACTTACCTAGAAAGTTATCAGTATATCATCATCTTCAGTTCTTCTTGCTGATAGCCATGTATTCAATCTTTCACAGCCATACACTGCCACAGGAAGGGGGGGCAACTTAAACCTTCCAAGGTAAGTTTTAGTTTGATCTCTTAAAGCTTAAATAATTACTTCCTCAATGATTTTAATGCCTCATTAAAATTCGCCACGAAGGAAGGAAATCAATCACCAAATATAAATAATAAAGAGGATAGCACACAAGTATATTTAATAAAGATGATAGCTTATATAAAGAATTTTCATCAACTATAATCGAAATTAGTTCACTCAAAAATATTACTTTTACTGTTGATAAATATTTTTAAAATTTCTCTAATTTCCAAACTAACACCTATATTAATAACGAAAAGCAAAAACATCTGCTTCCTGTTCTACAACTGAATCCACTAAGAATATAATAAATAAAAATAATAAGACACCCATTTTACTTTACTCTCAACCTGTAAATAATACTTCTAATAAAAATTACTCGCAGGCTAAATCATTAAAACAAATAATACAGAGCCTGAAGTCAACACAAACTGGTCATCTGGAAATACTACCGATGTTTTCAATATAGATGAAGCACAAAACAATTTATTCCCCTCTATCACTGGATCAACAAATCAAACCAAAATTACTACAGAACAATACAATAAATATTTTAAAAAATTCAACTATAAGTTCTTAAATCTTTTAAAAAATTTCACAATGACAAAACGTTAATTATTGCAATTACTAATGCTAATATTGAAATAACTGAAAAATGAATTTTATAATTTTTCAATGAAAAAAAATTATGGAGTCTGATATACAAGATCCTTGACCATCCCACTAATAGATACACTGTAATTGAATTCAGCAATATCAATGAGAAAATATTTTGCTATATAAATCTAGATAGCCTACATTATTATCAGGCTAAATAAAAAATTGTTGTGAGAACTTTACTGATGCAGATCTCCAATTACTTCTAGGAAAACCTGTGACCACATCTAATTTCTAATATCTTCTGGAGAAGAAAGCTGCTGTGCCTGTACTAACAAATGCAGGATTATTTAATATTATCCTCAATAAAAATATCCAACAGATATTCCAACACTTCATTACACCAATTCATTATCTCTAAGAATAACATTTAAAGACATACTTCCACAATGCCTTCTCTGCAAAGCCAGAAAACATATCATTAAAGACTGCCCTGACAGGTTCTGTAAATTCTGTGGATTAAAATTCACAAAACATATCAATTTTCTAAATCTATATTATTGCAAACAAACCAAAACAATGCCAACATATCTAAGCCAACTGAAATCATAGATGTATAAATTAAATCACCCACAGATGAAAATCCAAGCAACATCAGTGAAACATCTTACCTAACCAAACCATTATTTAGAAAATAAAGAACAGAATAACAACATAAATCAATAATAATTGACTCAAACAGCAAACTGGATGCTAAATCTAAGCAAATACCACCCTCTAAAGATGACAACCAGACTTCATCAGATGAAAACTTTTTTCAAACAATTACAAAACCTCTAAAAACTCATAGAAAAAAAAAGCAACAAAATTATTATATTCAGTTAAATCATTAAGTTAGAAACACAAATACCTGCATCAACAATTAAAACTATATTTACAACTCTCTTCTCTGCACCAGCAAAAAAAAAAAAGCATTAAAGACTAAATTTTTTAACAAGTACAGCTCCTAACATAACCAAGGATAAAACATTTAATTAGGCAATCATTAAATAGTTTATCAATCCTACTTCAAAAGCAATTAAATCTTTGCATAAATATTGAGATCCATAAAAGTGGCCAAAATCCTCAACAAAAGAATCTCTACAAAACTCAGTAACAAAATTACAATCAAAACAATGAAGATTAATAACAAATGGCTAAACTTATACTTCTTTGGCACTATTAATATTAGACTAATGTAATGGTCATTAATAAAACAAATTTAAACAATTATTTTATTAGAATAAGTCCAGTAGGTTATAATAATAAATCAAAGTCCACTTTAGTCAAAATAAACACATCCCAAAATAACCATACAATAGACATCAAACCACACACTCTTTATCAAACTTTCTATATTTATGACTTAATCTTCCACTCTGCCTTCTCTAAGATTTAAAATGCCCCTCAACACCACAGAAGCTAATATAAGGAGCATCAACTCCTCTTAATACTTATTTACAATTAATAACTGGATTACTCATTACTCTCCTCACATTTGTTTTTTTTTTCTGAACTAAAATCAATAGCAAGATAGATCTTCAAAAATATATTGAAAAATTTAGTTATCTACAACCCTTCACTTCCAACACATCTGCTGCAGGAGTAGGAATTATATTTCACCGCAGTGTGCCCTTCATATTCTTTAAAAATTCTTATATCGTGACCAAAACATTATTATCTCTTCTTTTTATCATCCTGCTCTAATCATAAACAATGCAATTCTTATAGATCAATTTTTTTACTTAAGATCTACATTTCATTATTAATCTTTCACTTCAACCTATCAACTTTTCTGACCATCTAGCTCTTAATATTGAACTAAATTTCATCTTTAACAAACCGTCAATACTTCAGTTCAACAATACAACTAGACTTCCATAAAGACTGCTGCAACAGAAGCTATTATTTCTAAAATTTACATCCTCTTCCAAAAAATTAATATTCTCTCATTACACCCCACTGGGGTTTGGCTTGCTTTCATCAATATTATTAATTCAATTATTAGGCACTATACTAGCAAAAACAAATCACCCACAGCTTTAACCAAAGAGCTTGACATGTTACACTAAAAGCTAAAAGTTGCTTCATGTGATCCTGCATCTATCCCTCCTATTATCCATCTTAAACAAAAATCCAATTACTACTTGCTGATTATATCTCAACTAAAAATTCAAAAGTGTTTTTAGCTCAGTGCCATAACTAGTCTAGAGGATACATACACTGAGCTCTTTTATACAAAGAAAAAAAGTTACCCCCATCATCTATAGTAATAAATAATCAAATGATCATAGGCCAGCAGATGTGTCCCCTGTTATTTTATCATTTCAAAGCCAAATTTCAATATTCCCCCTTCCCTTATATTGATACCCATTCTTTTGGATTCAGTAATTTTAACACCAAATTACAAAAAAATAATTTTATATCCAAGCTCACCTCATTTCCAGTAAAATATACCTCAGCCTACATGAAATCTCCAGATTTATACTTGCTCATCTAATTTTTACTATCTTCATAGTACTAAACTTACTCAATTGTCTTTCAAAGCAGGTCTATCAAATTGAATAACTATATCTCATCTCCTTAGTTCCTTTTCTCAAAAAAAAATTCTTCCATCCCCTCTAAATAACTTATGACTCATATCCATGACTTCAACTTTAATCAAAACCATAGAATCAATCAGAATGATTATCAGTAATTATTACTTTTTTTTAAATAATTATAAATCAAGTAAGATACTTGAGAAAAACCATTCCACTTGTTGTTCAGAAGAGTATTGCTTCTGCTTTTGACTCTGTCCCAATTGAAAATTTGATCCAGGTTCTAATAACACATAATGTAACTACACCTATAGTATATATATATTCTCATCAATCTTCTCATAAACAGGGAAATTCACATTATGATTAATGGAAAAGTCCTCCCTGGCTTTAACTCTTACAATCACATTATTCCCCCTTAATACATTACTAATTATAACTTATATTAATCCTTTATTATTAGAAATGAAAAACAAAATGCCTGCCATCTATATTCCAATCATAAACATAAAGCATATCTCCTATATGAATGATCTAGTAATCTTCCTTCCTTCCAAAGAAACCTTTCCTGCATTAACAACAGTTCTTAAAACTATACAAAACAATTCAAATTCCAATTCAATCTCAATAAATCACCTACATGAAACATTTTAATATACCTTCTAATTTCACAACATTTCATAACTTTTTAAGTCGTCCCCCCCCCCCATTTACAAATCTACAAGTGCCATGGGAACTTTCATTCCAAACATGTTACTTATATCCACTGAAACCAAAATCAATTCCCTATTTAAAACCTACTTATTACTACATGCCAAAATTACTCTCCTTAATATTCTAATATTTTCCAAAACAGCATATTATACACCAATCATCAACTATACCACAGTTTTCAAAAAGAAAATAAACTCCTTTGCATCAAACTAATATGGGGGGAAAAGGCTGTAGCAATGAACATTAGAACCATGCAAAACATGCCACTAACAATTGATTATCACTCCATTCCTTCCCTATAATCCTCCTACAAAGAACAATCAATAATCAAATTTCTCACTCTTTTTCCTGACTTTCAGAAATTTATTTTTATTACCTCAACAGAGACATCACTTTCAGATAAAAATATATTTTTTAAAAACCTTCTTAAAATCTTTACCACATACTCCATCCTCAAGGAACATAATCTGTCAACAAAAATTAATTGCTGGGAAGTGTATAAACCTGCTCACAAAAGTGACAATTTACTAACCCTCCAACCTCTTTTTCATCACACAAATAAACAGATCATCTAGAAATTTAAATTCTGATACTTAGAATCCAATTATCTTGATTTGCTTAGTAAGATTAATTTGAAAGTATTACCAGCTTCTTAGCTAAAATAATGTTGTTTATCAATATAGACTCAACCCTCTACTACAATGAAGAAGAAACCATCCAACATTTTCTCTTTGAATGCTCATCACTTCAATTTTATTAAACTCTCATTACATCTATCACTAAGTCCCAATCAGCATCACTCATCAACAGCAAAGAGGGAGACCTTTTCCCAAGATTTAGAGCAACTATTTTTATTTTATTCAATCTTTGGTTTCTTAGGTGCCATTTCTGTATCGACCCAATCTCAAAAAAGCTACAATCATATTTTTACAACAAAATCCTTGCACTCTCAGATATATATACACCCATGTGGAGTTTAATAACTTTATCTACCCTACTGTAACCACTGGTCATTAAAAAGTAGGATATGATCTTTGCTTTAATATCCAATACCTTTCATTAAATATGTAGATTTCATTGTTTTAAAATTCATGCATAATTAAACAACTGCCCAATTCAACATTAACTCATAAACCTAGTTAAATTTAACAAAATCATATCCCAATTAATTCTTCTCTATTTACATAGAATTCTTTCTGAATCTGATGTAAATAAAATGTGTGCATGTGCATGTTGATATACAATACTAACTTTAATACAAACTAAAATATAATATGTATATATGCAATAAGTGCTATTATGTGTAAACTAATATAACCTATGCAATCAATTATTTTAACAATAAAGTTTATGTTAAAAGTAAAATAACGCACATGTTATTTAGCTGTAAAACCATAGCTAGCAATCCAATGGACCTTTAAAAAGTTTCTTTTCTTATGTAAATATCAAATTCAAGACTTTTAAGATTTTAAAGCATGAAATAATCAGGGTGTCATTCTTATAATATTCCATAATTTCAATAGTGTAGTAAATAGCTCAAGATAGAATTGAAAACAACTGCAAAATACCAATGTTTGTAAACATTAACTAGTATTAAATAATCTACTATATTATAATTGAGCAAGCATAATGCTAAATTGGAAAGAATACACAAAATATGTATATAAACAACATTTAAATGGAATTGCAAATCAAATCATTAGATTATAATACTGCAGAGTTATCAATATTAAATAATGTTTAAGGCATTAAAATTTATAATTATTTTTAGTTCAACTATAAGCCATTTTGCTATAATATTTAAAGTCTGAATAATGTAAGATCACATTGTATTTATTTCACACTTTAAAATCTTATTGTTTTTGAGTTGGCATTTATACACAAAGGGATTTTGCAAACACTAGAATACTAGCTGTGGGCTTATAGCCAGCTGATAAGCAGTGAAGCTATGAAACAATTGTTTTGGAATATCTGATTGTATAATTATTTTAGTATAATGTCAAAGATTTGTAAGTGATAATATATATTAATATATTTTTGTGACTATAAAATAGCATCTTATTTTTTTAATTTTACTGCATTAGTGAGGTAAATATATTAATAATAAATCATAACACTGTGGATAATGGTTTGGCATATTACTATGATCTTGTATTTATATATCTGACTGAGCCAGCTGTAAACACAGCTGACAAACAAGCTTAAGATGTCATTTTAAAGTTAGATAGTCTGCAAGTAATTCAGTTAACATCTAATATTGATCAGTAAATATATCTCCCTATTATAAGTTAACAAATAAATGTTCCAGATTAATGTGTATTATTCAAACGAGTGCCAATGTATTGGCTATAAAAATAAGAAGGGACTTCACTATTAGTAAAGAAAATGTTATATATTTGTAGGGGTGTGTGGATTTATGATTAGTTTGTACATTTTAATAATCGGGAATAATAATTTTTTTAAAAAAATATGTATCTACCCTTCCCCCCGTGATTATTTTCTATCACATTATTTAATTTTGAACTGATTTTTTTTTCTTTAGTACAATTTATGTTATGACATTAGCAACATTATATGCATATTTAGCTTCTTTTGTTAGCTATTTCATTGTTATTTTGATGTTTACTTATTATGCTTTTATAACATATGTCATGACTAACTATTTTCATATTTGCTCTTTATTGATTAAATTAGTAATCCTTTTTGTCATGTAAATCTCTTGTCTGAATTACTTCTATTTATAACTATCTTCTTAAAAATATTCATACTGTAAGCAAAGGAACTCTTTCAAAAGAAGAAGACGTTTTTAGCTGTCATTTGTCAATTAAATCAATAATTTATTTGTCATTAAAAACTAGTATGTTTAAACCGTAAAAAATATAAGAATGAGTGTAAACAAACCATAACATAAATATATCCAAGGTGTAATATATTATTTTATTAATAATTTCTTCATGACTACTCTTGCTATAATTCGGAAGTTCACTTCTATTACAATGTTATTAATGATTTATATATATACTTACTATAAACATTATATCTGCTTTTATACTATTATTATCATTATTATTTTTTATGTTTTGACCTATTTATACATAGGTCATCTTCGGGGTATTTTCACGATCTTGTTCAAGTGGCAGTGTTTGACGAAAAAAATCAACTAATCTCTGCTGGGTGTGTATTACTGTCATAAATGATGTGTATAGCAGACAGAATACAAATTGACACCCATCAAACATAAGAACTCATTCTCTATTTTTAACTTTTATCACATCGTTTCAATTTGATAGTAAAATATCAAATGTAAATTTAGCAATAATTTAACTAAAGAATCCTTTGTATTAGTTTAAAGTTGTGCTTTTAATAAAACTCCACAATATGTATATAGAATATAGACTGCGAAGATTAGTGATCAACTGAATATTAAAAATCTAAAAGAAAAACGGTAATTTTTTTATATATGAAGTGTATATATTTCAGCAGTTATAATTAATTACCTCCATGGTTTATTAATAAATATTCTTAAGACAATACAAATACAATGTCTTTCAGGATTTTATTAAATAATATTATTTAGTTCTCTATAAAAATTATTATTACTACATTTTTATATGAGTTAAAATAAATTTTTATATACATAAATTAAATTTTCAGTTTACTTAATACAAGTTTTAAATACAATTTTTATTTTTTATTATGAATTAATGTTTTAAACATATAAGTGAATCTTGACTTATTAATTCATTAAACAATGGTCGTTATATATACTTAATAATGAATAGTCAAGCGTTGGTGGCCTAGCGGTTAGGATAGCTGCCTTCCAAACGGCTAGCCCGGGTTCACTTCCGGGTCAACGCTTTGACATATATATAAAAAAAAAGAATAATAAAAAACATTTTTACTGGAATAAAAAGTACAGGATAATGAAAAAAAAAGATTAGTAAATGTTTTATTATTTATTGTTTAAAATATAAAATCATTGTTTAATAAATGATTAAAATAATAATAATTTAAACATATTAAAAACATTAATTCTTAACAAATGATAAAAATAATTGTATTAACTAAATAAAATGTAAATATATAACATATTTGAATATAAGTATAGTTGGAGGGTTTGAAAATTTGTTATCTTAATATAAACCGAGCACTGATTATATATAGGAGTGTGGGAGATGATGACCTCGACCAACTGTTGAGTGCTGGTTCAACATGAAATATGTATATATTAGAGATCATTTAATTTTTTCACATGTGTATGGACATGTGTATAGAGTGGATAACTGAAAAAAGCTTGAAGATCTGTGTTCAAATCTTCTACAATTAAATATATATATAAATTTATTTGCAAACATATAAAAAATATATTTGATAAGAAACTCAACGCTTGTCCGATATTCTTTTATTGCTTTATTTCATTTTGTAAGATAATGTGTATGCATGTGTTTCAAAATTGTTGATATATAGTTTATAGATATTATTATGAGTTTTAATATATATAATACATGAAAATGATTTGTTTATAAAAAAAAATAATTCGAAAAACAGGGGGAAAAATCAGTTAATGTTAATAATAATACGAAAACAAAAAATATGTGTATAATAAAAGGATATAGCAACCATAATGTTGATGAAAACTATAATTAAATGTCATCATTGATTATTATAAAAATAATGGAATGGTTATTTGGTTTTTAAGGTCATGTGATGCTTAAGCTCAATAGGGATAGGTTGAGCTTAAGTTCAGAAATGTTTAGTATTATTCCATAATCAAGCAAAAGCTTCTTTAATATATATCTTTTCAAATTTTTTGTAATAAAAATTTTCACCTCTCCTTTTCTCTGTCTCTTTTACTTGATATATAATAATGCAAAAAATATTTATTAAATCAATTATTTTTTATCAGAAAAAAAGAAGAAGATAGAATTGTTGCCTATCTCCACTTTGTTTAGTATTTATTTGGATGAGTTTCTATTTTTAGTATTATTTGGATAAAGATAAGGTTAACTTGGAAAAGAGAAATCGTCTTAATGTGCTGAGTACCACCTATGTCAGTGATGAAAATTGTATATAATTATGTTTTTTGTTTTATGACCAATATATTGACATTCATTTAATTATTCCATATTTATGTGAAGTCTATAACTTCCAAGAATAATTAATTACATAGGCATTATTACTGTAAAGATCTGGTTATGTAGTAGTTTCACATCTACCTATCAGGCGCTCCTTTAGCTGAGTTTAAATCTTGAGTAAATAAAATTTTTAAAATTTACTCCAGTTTCAACCAGGATTAGAATTTTCCTTTCAAACAACTGACTGACAGCAAGTCTAGGTAAATATTCAATACTTTTCAGAAAATGGAATCTAGGTATTATTAAAATTATTCAAAACTTTACTGCTCACAATTGTAATACATCGTGGTAATGCTTTTGCTCTATTGCTTTTCTATGAAGAGTTAAATAAAAAATAATTTTATCCTACTATTTTTTACTAGATGACTAATTCAGTTGATTACAGAACAACTATATGTAAATTACTAGACTTTTTTAAAAAAACTCTTGTAAACTTAAATAGAATTTAAATTCTCCACAAATTGATTTCTAAGCTATAGATGTCAAAAAAATACAATAGCCACTTTATCGTGAGTCTTTGAAAATGATGATGAAGAGCTTAAAAATAGTAGATAGAATAGATAAGATTTATAAACTGTTTGAAATCAAATAAACAGAGCTAAAATTAAAATGAGGAAAATGGATAGAGAGAATAAAAATTATTGTTGGGTAGGAAGTTAAGAAATTAAAATAAAAATTGCAATGAGCAATAATGCTATTTTATGGCCATTAAAATTAGATGAAAAAAGATGCTTTTGCCAAGCAAATAATCCTAAAAAGAAAAAGAAATGAGAGGTTTTAAAAATGTAGAACTGGATGAGAATCGAAATGGGGAAGTGTTGAAAAGAAGGAGTAAAAAAATATTATTTATTGAGAAAATTAAAAAGGAGGAGGAAAATGGTATTGGAAATATACTTAAAAGTAGAGAGATTTTGAGAAAGCATATTAAAAAGAAATGTAAAGAAAAAAGTTAAGAGAGAATATTTAAAAAAAGAAAGCTGTGAATATTTAAAGCACTTATAGCATATATGTATAGAGATGGTAATCTGGATCAACTGATGATTGCTGGTTTAGCATGAAATATGTATATTGGTGATTATTTATCTTTTCAACATATATGTGTTCAAGTGTATCAGTGTTATAAGATAGAGTGGAGAGTGGTGGGTCATGTGAAAGTCTGTGCTCATATACCCTATATATTAAAGGATTAAAAAAGAAAGACGGATATTTGGAAAAGATGATTTGTATTGCCATTTAAATCTTTAGCAAATGAGTAGTGATGATAATCTATTATTTATAAAACATATACTTTTTTATTTATCGTTATCAATACAAAGCTTTTTTCCTTACAATGCTAAGCTTAATGCTATTTTTATATGTTGTAAAAAAATAATTCTAGAACAGTGGTCTTCAACCTTTTCACACCTGCGGACCAGTAAAAGTAAGGATAAGATTTCGCGGACCAGCAGAAGTTTACAGATAAATTTTTATTTGGGGGGGGGGGGAGTTGAGAAATACGTTGTCATCACTGAGACAAAAGATAGTCACCAAAGTTATTTTTTGTTTGTTTTTATTTTTTAAAAAAGGTAACAGAAATTGGTTTTAAAAATAAAAGTTTTAGTATTTTAATGGTATACAAATAAAGCCAAAAAAAATATTGCCTTATAGGCCAAAAAAAAGTGGGCGTATTTTTAAACAAAAAAAAAGAAAACGAAACTTGAAAAAGTCAAAAGTTTTGATCTTACTTTATTTTGGGGTGGTGGGGGTGTATTGAGAAATACTTTGCAAAAGTTAGAATCAGAACTTATTTTTTGGTTTTTATTTTTAAAAAAAGATAATAAAAATTGATTTCCAAAATAAAAAGTTAAAGGCAAAAAAAAAAATCGCCTTATAGCCAAAAAAAACCCACTAAAAATGAAATATTAAAAGAGAGAGTAGAAAAAATTTAAGAGATCAAAAAAAGTCATGTTACATTTTATTGTTTTAACAACGCTGACAAGCAGCTGTGATTGGCTATCAAAAGACAACTGGAGTTTGCGTAATAAAAAACTTTTTTCTATTCCTCCCCCATAAACATCTGTGATAAATAAAAAAACAAATTAATTTATGTATGAATGATTAGATTTTGTGGTATTTTTGTTCTGTTTCTTTTTTTTAATAAATGTGATGAAAAAATAAATAAAAATTGTTCATATTAATTAAAAGTTTAAAATCTTATTATTTTGTTATTATAAACTTTCTTGCCAGTCTAGCTGTGGACCGACAGACAACTTCTGTGGCCCGGTGGTTGAAGACCACTGTTCTAGAACATTAAAGCATCAGATTATTTTGTTTTATTGTTATTATTATTATTCAAATAATAATTGCGAATTAATTGTATAAGAAGCCATGTGACATTTGAAAACCTAAGTGACAGTTGAATGCAAAGGTTATACTTAAATAACCAAATTGATTTTTTTTATTTCACTCATTGTGAGAATCATTCCAGAGATATTTAGATTTTATGTCTACTTTTCTATTAATGTGCTAAATGACAAAATATTTTTCATGTGATAACTTTAGATTGCATTTTGGTATAATGCTTAAATTAATGAATTAACAAATGGAATTATAAATTATAATATCTGATTCATTAAATAAAAAACATTGTACAATACTTCATATTATAGTCCTTATGTAAAACATTTTTAGAATAAACTTACATGCGAAAAATATAAATATATCTTCTATATATGTATTTGTGCTGATCCAGCACTCATCAGTTGGTCTATATCATCATCTCCCACACATGTGTATAATCAGTTCATATTAAGATAGAAAATTCTCAAACTTTAATGAATAAACTTCATTTTTCTCCACGTTTTAACTCTTCAGCTATTTATACCATTTAAAATCTGATGATGGAATACCCAAATCCCTTGTCATGCCCATGTTGAATTTAAGTCACTCTGAAACCTCATGAATAGTACATTATCTATCTAAATATAGATAAAAGAGATGGGCAGGATCAGACTATAATTTATGTACTTGGAGTTTTAGATGTAATTATATAAGAGATTTGAACACAGATTATTAAAGATTCAGCCTGTATCTTGCCTATCCCTTTTCTGTATATTTAAATATATAATGTCACATACATGAGGGGTCAAAATGACTTAAAGTCAAGATGGCCATGACAATAATATTGTCATCAGAATCAACAAGGGATTTGGATATTCCATTATCAGATTTTCAATGGTATGGATGGCTGAAGAGTTGTAGGGTGGAGTAAATTGAAGTCTATCCATTAAAGTTTGAGGGTTTGCTATCTTAATATAAACTGAATACTGATTATATATATATGTGTGGGAAATGATGATCCAGACTAAATGATGGACACTGGTTCAGCATGAAATATATATATTGGAGATCATTTATCTTTTTCACATGTCTGTGGTCATGTGTATTTGTTGTAAGAGATAGAATGTATAGCTGAAGAGAGCTTGATAGTTTATATTCAAATACTTAAGCTAGATGTAATTTAGAGGGGATTTGAATACAGACTTTCAAGCTCCTTTCAGTCATCCACATCATCTTATATAATTGATACACATTTCACTATACATATTTTGTGCTGAACCAGCATTTATCATTTAGTCTGGATCAACATCTTTCACACACTTATATAATCAGTGCTTGGGTTTATATTAATGTAGAAAATCTTCAAACTTTAATGGACAGGTTTCAAAAATCTTATGATGGGCATATTGAAAGCCCTTGTTTTTCCAATTTTATTGTCATAATTTGAATCCCTCATATATAGTACCTTAAGACCATTTGAATACACAAAAGAGGGATGGACAGTATACAAGATGATATTTAAATATAAGTATAGTATATATACTTAAGCTAAATGTAATTAGATGTGATGACTGAGGGGAGCTTGAAAGTCTGGGTTCAAAGCCCCCTAATTGCATCTATCTTAAATATATATACAATACTTGTATTTAGATATTACAGATTCAGCCTGTGTACTGCCTATCCATTCTCTGTGTATTTAAATGGTGTTAAGTTCCTAAATATGAGGGGTTAGAATGACTTACAGTCAATATGGGTATGACAAAAAATTGGCAAAACAAGGGCTTTGAACATGCCATCATCAGATTTTTAATGATATGGATGGCTGAAGAGTTGGAGAATAGGGAAAGATTAAAAGGGGAAGATTGAAGCCTGCCCATTAAAGTTTGAAGATTATCTATTTTAATATAAACCAAGCACTGATTATATATATATATGTATAGAATATAATGATCTGGATCAACTGATAAGTGCTAGTTCAACAAGAGATATGTATTGGAATTTTTTTTTTTTTACATGTATGTGGTGGTCTTGGGTATCAGTTGTATGAGATAGAGTGAATGACTGAAGGGAGCTTTAAAGTCTAGGTTCAAATCCCCTTTTATTATTATTACTACAACTGTTACTACTACTATTATTGTTATTGTTGTTATTATTTACATAAAAATTTCTCCAAATTTTTTTCTGCTTTTTAATTTTATATATATATAACTCACTATTGTTTTAATGTCTGACTTTTTTTCTTTATCTAATGTAATTAAAGCCAGTTGTTAATTTTGGTATATAAATTTGATTGAAGTTTTATGAAACAAAATTAAAATATCAGTATGACTAAATAAATGGAAATATTATGCTCAGCCATCGGAGAGCATATTCACTTGATATGTAAGTAAGTGATTATATGCCATGACCATAACCAGGATTCAAATTCAGGCCAAAAACCTAAGATAAATATATTTAAATTGCTATCCTTTGCAATTAACAAACCTACTTAATATTTCACTGTTTGTCTACAGATAGCTGTTGGTCGAGTAGGCCATTTAAATGTTGAACCTTTTTTTCCCCTATATAATGCCAATCTCCTTCAAAATCAGCCAGATGATAAATCATTATTACTTATTCACAAATGAGTATGGCCATTCTAATTCTAAGAGAAAAATTTAATTTGGATTCAATCATTTATTTTATATATATATATTTATTTATTTACAGCCAAAAGCTATTTACAGATTTACATAAAAAAATATACTATATGACAAATAAAAAATATATAGTACTAATAATATGTATTAGATGTTATTTATATTAAGACATTTGAAAATTCAATAATGTTAAGATGAAAAATATTTTCTCCAACAAAATATAAACTGTAAGTAGTGGGAAGATGAAAAAATGGGGGAGGGGGTTAAGTTATCATATGTACAAGTTTCAATAAAAAAATAATCAGGTGCATGAGTTTTATACTGACAAAAATTAAAATGAAATTTTGAAAGCATATTTTAAGAAATATTATTTTTGGTAATATTTGTTATAAAACATCATATCACTAGCTCTTTCAAATGATAAAGTTTAAAAAAACTACAGACTAATTGCATTTTATTTATATCGCTTTTTAAATGGAGAGTCTGTAATATTGATCCAAATTCCAAAATAGGGAAACTTCCAAAGATGGCAAAATATTGTCAGTAAATAATTGCCATTATCTCAGGTGTTTTATTAAATACTGACTTTATGAGATGACAAAAAGAGCCATTAGTGGAAAAATGATTCCAAGATTTTTACTACTACCAGCAGAGTTTATTTTAAGATTATTAATATAATATTAAAATCTTAGAACTTCAGATTTATTGGAATAAGATATGGAAGAGCATTTATCTACACTATTATTCCATTTTTTTCACACTATTTAGGAAAACTATTAATAGTCTTGTGAAGTGATATACAATCATAGATGATGATGATGATGATGTTGTTTTGTATTAACTACATAACCTCAAATACATTCATATATGGAGCATATTGATCCATTATTCTGGTTTTTTCATAATTAAATACAAAAATATTTTGCTTTAAATTTTTTAATTGATATATTAAAGTATCTTTACATATATTTATTTTTTAAATGCTTTTACTGGGTTGTTTTTTTTTTTGAGACAGTAGAAGCAAAGAAGTAATTAAATCAATATATACCAAGAGTAGTTCTCTTGTAGAGATTTATTGATAGTAAGACAACTTTAGAATCTTGGAAGTTGCCTCAAGGATTCCTTGGATACCTCCATAAATACAAACTATGGAAATGTTGACTGCAGTAAGTATTAAAAACTATCTGCATACACAAAGGGAAATATCATAAGTACTCCATTAGTAATTACATGTTTGATCTACCCTATAGCAATTATGCAACTATTGTTTTTTTTAATCAACTAAATTCTTTGTGTTTTGTAATATTTTAAAGGCAATAGTAAGATAACTCTAGCATTTAAGGTTCTTTTATTTATGTGGATTTTTTTTTCTTTATTTTTCAGAATTTAGATGTGAAATTGTATATTAAATGATTGCCTAAAAAGCAGGTCTTATGACTCCATAACATTCCTTGCTAGATTCACACAGTGCTGTAAGCAATATTAATATTGATCATAATCAAGGATGTGAAGCAGTTGCTTTTCATTAATCTTTAACAAATTTATTTTAACATTTTTTGATTAAAACACATTATAAAGGCAATGATTTTTATTATTATTAAACAATGCCCTGCATCATAGCAATGCACACCTAAACTCTATATATGTGCATTATATCATTTACATAGTTTTAGTTAACAGTATTGAAAGTATGACAGCAAGATATTTAACACATGTAATATAGCGTTCACAAAAAATGAACCGGAAGTTAGTCTTTTCTCATCTCTCATAGTTTGTCATAAGAAAAAATTTAAATAATGAATTTTAGGTGATAAACATTTATAAACAGGTATCACTACATATGTAATTAAAGAATTGCCTATTTCAAAAAGCTAAAAAAAAAACACTTTTTTTTTAGTCCTATATATGAGGGGTTAGAAAATTAAGGTCAACAAGGATATGACAATAATAATAGCATCAACAAGGGCTTTGGGCATTCCATCATTAGATTTTCAATGATATAGATGGCCAAAGAATTGGAGAATGGAGAGGATTGAAGCCTGTCCATGAAAGTTTGTAGATTTTCTATCTTAACATAAAACCAAACACTGATTGATTATATATATATGTGTGTGTGTGTGTGTGTGTGTGTGTGTGTGTGGGAGATGATGATCTGGACCAACTGATGAATGCTGTTTCTGCATGAAATTTATATATTGGAGATCATTTATCTTTTTCATATGTACATGGTATTGTGTATCCTTTATATTAGAGTGAATGACTGAAGGCAACTTGAAAGTATGCTTCAAATCCCCTTTAATTTTAAATAATAATATAATTGCACGTATTTATTTACTGCAAGTTTATCATCAAAATTTTTTGATGTAATAATGAAATATAATATAGTATCGCTTTCATTTTAACTGAAAAATTATATGTATTTGGACGGTCACCAATGAAAATACATTTATTTTTATTTTTTCTAAGTAAGCAATTTTTGCTAACATTGTGGAATAATTCGCGATCAAGTTCCAAATAATATTTAAGATTAGATATGAAAAATTAAATATAGTAATAAATACATATTAAAATCTGATTTCAGTTTGATATGTCTTCATAATAATTTAATGATTGTGTCAGACTTGTCTTGACCCAGTATACTGTTTTCTACAAGAGTTTCATGAATTCTAAACCGTTCATGACGAATTCTTTATTTTATTAAAAATGTTTACGTCGGGAGAAAAAAGTGGATATTAATGATTCAGTGTTAAACAACTTTTAAAAGAAAAGATGGAATATATAAAAGTGACGAAGAGAGAAAAGAATTAATTATATACATATTGGTTTACTATTGAGATATTTTCATAGTTGAAAAATATGAAACTATCAGTTATTTATATATTGCTAATAGTAAAGTAGATATGATCATCAAAACAAACAATATTTAAAAGATAAAAGCTTTAATAATGACTGTAACATAATTTTAAACTCTCTAAATATCTCAAATGGGCGAGTATTTTTTTAAAACTTAATGAACAGCAGACTGCAATCTACTATTTAAAAAAATTTTTTTAAAAAATTTCACATGAGCTTCTATTTGGAAAACCTGGATAAGATAAATGATGGAGATTTCTTTAAAACATTCTTATAAATTAAACATTACCAGAAAACAAGGTAATTTTTTTTTAAACTAAGTTTTAATAACTATAGAAATATAAAATTTTAACAATTGTATACCATTAAAAACTTTTTCTTTTTATATACTTTTTTATTAACTTGCCATAACGGTGTATGTTTTTGTTTGTATATCCACATTTTAAAAATTTGCTCCAGCTGAGTTATTTTTAGTTTTAATAAAATAATATGCAAAAAAAAATTTTTTTAAATAATGCATTTATATAAAAAAATACTAGCTGAATAAAAAGTAAAAAAAAACAACAAAACAACGGAATCTTAGTTAATATGCTATTTTTGGAAAATTTCAGAGATCTTAAGAATCTAGATTTGTTACAAAACAATTAGAAATTTCTTGACTATAGTCATTTCATAAAAGCATTTGAGGGATTTTTGATTTTTATGATTTATTTGACAGCCAAATGCTTTTTTAAAATGACAATATTCCTGCAATTTCAAATTGTTTTATACAAGTCTAGATTTTTAATATTTCTGATATTTTCCAAGAATGGCAAAATTACTGAGATTCAATTTTTTTACTTTTTAGTCAGTTAATACTGTTTATATAAAAGCATTATTTAAAAACTTTTTTTATTATTATATTATTTTGTTTTTTATTGATGTGGAATAAACACAAAAATATTATGAAAATAAGCATTTTCACCTTTGAATCATTAAAAACACTTTATTATTATTATTTTTAAGTGTCATAGCATCGGCAGGATGCAAACCCGCAACCCGGGCAACTGCCTGCAAGTGCAAGGCAGTCACGCTGACCACTTGACCACCAATGCAAGACAAACACTTTATTTTTATTACCATTAGAAGCAAAAAATTTAATTATTTAATAACAAAACTTTTTGTTATAGAAAAAAATTTCTCATCATTTTCAAGTAATATTGTTTTAAGTATAAGATAATGATACGTAGTTTTTCTCCACATATATATAGCAAACATCATTATCTTATCTATTCAAAGACATTCTAAAGAAGACAGTATTGATTGCTTTTACTAGGAAGATATGACTAAGAATAGAATAAAATGCAGACATAGAATTAATTAAGATGTTAAAGTTTTTTTTAAAAAAAGACTGCTGCAGAAGTTAAAAGACAGTGTTGCAAAGTAGAAAAAAAACTCCAGAAAAATGGACCATACTTTATAGCAAAATTCATCTATAGTGTGTGTATATATGTTGTAGTCCTATTCATTTACAAGTGGCTATTGCTGAAACTTCTAATAATCATGAAATATTCTAATTTGCAAATAGTTATATTAAAGATACTTTTTAGACCTTATTACACACTTAACATACTTATGATCAGATTTATGTTACTATTGCAATCATTAATCTAAATATTATAAAATCCATATGCATTTTATATTTATATTGAAAAACAATGTTTTTATTGGATAATCATGAATGCAGTAGTCTTAAATTACTCAACTTAAAAAATACTATTTGACAATGTATTCAATAACTTTCATTATTTTTTTAAAAGTTCACCTTATCTAATGGACTAATTGAAATTTATTCTAACCTAAATTGGACAAGGTATCAGTATTAATGATGGAGTGCATATTTGCCCTCTGATTTAATTCACTGAAAGGATTTTTTTTACATTACATTCAGTGTAACATAATTGCTCAAATTATTCTTATAAAATTTTCCTTCAGCTTCTTTGATGATTAAAGGTTTCTACAATGTTTTTCTCATGTGTCATAGCATCAGCCGGGAAGCAAACCCACTAACCCAGGACAACTTCTTGTAAAGCAGCTGTTCTCGACCACCAATGCTTGACAATGTTTTTGTATGTCAAAATTCAGGCATTTGGAGAACTTGTTGGTCTGCAGTTAAATTACTATATTAATATTACAATAGGTTTTTTGTTTTTCAATGTTATATATTTCACTTATGCTTTATAGAAAGTCACACAAGTCTTCTTTAATGTACATGCATTTCTTAAACAATCATCACTCTTCAGGTAAAGTAGAGATATAACCATCTGAATCACCACTTCTATATTGACAATTTGAAATAAACAATCATCACTCTTCAGGTAACGTAGAGGTATAACCATCTGAATCACCACTTCTAAATTGACAATTTGATAACTTTCTACATTTCTCTTATATAAGATGCCTACTTTTAACTTCTTGGTGGTAATTACAATATGGTACCATTGAAATTAGAAATATAGTGATAGAAAAAACATATAAAAAATATTGTAATAGGTATCTTAGTCACATTTTTAGCAAAACAGCTCAAATTTTCTTTTTCCCCAACAGTCTAATCTTCATTAATATTGATATTTTTAATACATAAAATAATAATAATAATAATTGCTCCACACAGTTTAGCTCATCAGTAGAATAGCAGACACAAGAGTTAAAGTTCCTGGATTAATTCTCAATTATGTAAAGTAAAAATTAAAAAAATTATTGTTTGTCTAATAGAATGGGCATTGTTTTATTCGATTTACTAAGATGTTCAAATATCATATGATCTCCCAAATACTTTAACATAAAATTATTTTTTTAATCTATAAGTAAATAGTACAGAATATCTCTATATAATAGCTATTCATATATTAATATGTAAAACTTTTTTGGCAAATATTTTTTTCTCTTAACGTAAATGTAAAATAAATTCCATTGTTATTATGGAAGACAAAAATATCAAAAAAAAAAAAAAAGCTTTAATGTATGAATATTATATATATGGTTAGATGTAATAAAATAATATTTTGTATTATTTACTTATACATTCTAAATTAATGTAGAGGATATGAACATAGACTTTCAAGCTCTTTTCAGCTATCCACTCTATCTCATACAATCAATATACATGACCACACACATGAAAAATATAAATGATTTCCAATATATGTATTTCATGCTAAACCAGCACTCATCAGTTGGTCCAGATCATCATTTCCAATACATATATATTATCAGTACTCAGTTTATATTAAGATAGCAAACTTTTAAATTTTAATGGGCAGACTTTAATCTGCTCCATGCTCCAACTCTTCAGTCATCCATACCATTGAAAATCTAATAATGGCCCAAATCACTTATTAATGACATTATAATTGTCATGCCATGTTGACTTTAACTCATTCTGATCCCTCATGTATAGGGCCTTGTCCATTTAAAAACATAGGAGATGGATGGGCAGGATGCTGGCTAAATTTGTAATATTTAAATACAAGTATAATTAATACACTTGAAGTTTAGATGTAATATAGAGAATTTGAACACAGATTTTCAAGCGTATATTGGAGATTATTTATCTTTTTCACATGTGCATGGTCATGTGTATTGGCTGTACAAGATAGAATGGATAGCCAAAAGGAACTTGAAAGTCTGTGTTCAAATCCCCTATATTTCATCTAAATTCCAAGTATATTAATTATACTTGTATTTAAATATTACATTATAAATTAATGGAAAATAGCATAAAGGATTAGATTTATTTTCTTTTTTGATGTTTACTTAAAAACTGAATTTTGCTTTTTTATTTAAATGACTATAATTTGAATTTTTAGTGATAAAATTCAAATCTTTTTTAAATCTTTCACAGAAACTGAAAAAGAAACAAGGATATGCTTAACTATAACATCATAAATTTCATTAATCGATACATTACTGCTTTACAATTTAGTCATTGTCAGTTTATCTTGTCAATTCATCTTACAAATTATAATTATAATATTACATATATAAACCAAGGTATATAAAAAGCCTGTGTGTTTCAGTTATTACATAGTAGAGATGTCTGACCATCCCTTGTATTAAATGGATTATGTCCTATGTATGAGGGGTCAGATTGATCTCAACATAGGTGTGATAAGAATCTCAGCCGTAGGGTGGCCTTTGAGCATTCCATCATCAGATTTTCAATTGGATGGACAGTTGAAAAGTTGGAGTGTGGAGTAGATTGAAGCCTGTCCATTAAAGTATGAGGATTGGCTATCTTAATATATATCTGAGCACTTATAGCATATATGTGTAGAGATGGTAATCTGGACCAATTGATGATTGCTGGTTTAGCATGAAATATGTATATTGGTGATTATTTATCTTTTTGACATATATGTGTTCATGTGTATCAGTGTTATGAGATAGTGTAGAGAGTGGTGGGTCATGTGAAAGTCTGTGCCCATATACCCTATATATTGCATATATAAACCCAGGTATATAATAAGCCTGTGTGTTTCAGTTATTAGTATAGATGAAACTAGATCTAAGTTATTGTTTTTATCTTTAAATTGTTGTTAAAATAATAAATAGCAGATTAATCCCTTTCAGACCATTTTGTATCTATCCATTTATAAACTTTTAATTTGTCTCTTCTCTCTCCATTAAAAAACTAAATTTATTACCTATTTATTACTTTCATTTATACATTTCAAACATATGGCGTCAAACACGGGGGAGGTTAGTATATATTTTAACTAATAAGATCTCACAATTACGTCAAACCCTATATATCAGTCAGAAATGGGGATTTTCCTACTTTTAATGGAAATATCTAAAAAAAAAAATTTGTCAAGCGTTGGTGGCCTAGCGGTTAGCATAGCTGCCCCCCAAGCAGCTGGCCCGGGTTTGCTCCCTGGTCAACGCTTTGACATATATATATATATTTAAAATTTAAAATCTATTTTAAAGTTAAATGACATATATAATGCCCTGTGAAGTTTGGGTCAGTGTCAGATACTGAAACTCAAGCTCCATGGATCATGATTTCAATTGTTAATTTTGGTACTCAACCTTCTTACGAACTCCCAAGCAATAAAATCATTCAATTATTATTAATGAAATATAATAGATTCTAACTATAAAAAAATAATTATTTATTAATATAAGCAAATGGTTTGTAAATCATGAGTTTATAAAAAGAAATATGTTGTGAATATATGCTTACTGAGTATATTTCAAATTTTATTTTGCAAAAGATGACAATAGCAATAGATTAATATAGTACTTGGATATATATATTGTGCCCTTATCTATAGGTCATAATAAGGTAGAATGGTCAATTACTAAAAAAATTTTAAATTTTAAGATACGTTTGTGTAATATATTGATAATTGTAAGATCGATTAGATCTTATAGTACAATTTAAGGCTGAAAATACCTGGTATATAAAAGTGTAATGGATTGTTTTAAAAGAAAACAGTTAAATAAAGCTTAATCATATCCTTGCTTATGGTTGTAAAAGCTGGCCATATAAAATAACACAGCTATAAATAGTTAAAAATATATTAATAATTCGAGTATGATATTTTAAAACTAATAAATTAAATAAATGCTATATGTAGTGTTATAATTATATTTAATAGTCAAAATTAATAGAGTATATTTTAAAATAAATTTTAGGATGGTGAGAATTATATTTAGTTCTACAAGTTTAAATTATTTTCCAAATTTTTTATAAAATATATCGGTTTTGGTAATTTAGACCGAGACGTAAATTAAAAAATCATCTGATAAAGTTAGTAATCATGTGACTGTATATTATATACCTTCACACACACGCTTGTTAGAATATAATAATAATAAATATAATAATTGCTATCGATCGTTAAAGTAAAAGTTGAAATATTAAATGTTATTTTAATAATTGTTTTAAAGTTTAAATGATTTTGATAAAATTATAATTGAGTTAAAAATACATTCTAAATAATATTTAAGACATGACGTCATAAATTCTTTATTTTAAAAAGGTTTAATCTATTATAAAACTAAAATGTGTAAATTTGTTCGCGCTAAAAAAGTCATTAACCAGTCAACGGAGGTAATTTAGCAGACAAAATATAAGAATTAGATGGAGCGGGAGAAAGGAATGTGTAAGTGAAGGAGGGAGTAACATATTTTTTTAGCGGTATAAGATCGTAAGCTAGAAAAGTAATATAATTTTAAAATTTTATATTTATTTTAAAAGTTTTTTAAAATATAATATTTTGAACTACCTTTACATGGAGGGCTAGTTTTAAAAGTTTTCTTACCAGGATATTTTATTCAAGTTTAGCCAAAACCTTACAGTAAAATGGAAATACTACAGAAAACAGTATATAGAAGTTATGATAAAGGAAAAATATTTGTAAAGTGCCTTGATACAGCTTTATTTATGCTCAACCAGAAACTTATACTTGTAACTCAGAGGAATATAATTTGGACGTTATACGGAAAACTTAAAAGAGAAGTTACTTGCCGTCAGAAAAATTTATGACGCACAAATTTATAAGGCTACTCTGAAGTTATTTTATTCTTCTCTATGGAAAAATTAAGATACGTATATCATAAAGAAAAATTATATAAAAGTTATAACAGAGAAAGAATGTTTGTCTTTTTAAAGGAAACATTACAAAGTATATAGTTACCAGAACTTTAAAAGAAAGGAAAAATTACCGAATAATGATAGGAAAGAGTCATTATTTTTTAAAAAAGGAAAGAAAAAACTTTATCTAAGAAGAATTAAAATATTATAAAGTGTTCATTATTAAAACGCTTAATAAAGATAGAGATTAGGAAAATGGAAATTTAAATTACTTAATGAAAATGGATCCATGGAAACAGAAAATTTTTATTGAATATTTAAATTAAAGTACCTAGAAGATGCATCATAAAAGTCGCGCGGGAAAATATTAGCAGAAAATATTAGAAGAGAATATGTAGACGTTTTTTTCTTTACGGGATTAATTGATATCATAATTAATAATTGTATTAAATATTATAAAAAACCAAGGATTGTCATCTATGAATATTTATTAAACAGAGCAATAATTGTTTTACCTTAAAATAGAACATTAAGTGACTGAAGAAGAAATAATAAACATTTTTTTTTAGCTTTAGTATGAACGGTTTTCAAGAAAGTTTGATAAAGAAGTACAGTAAATATAGTTTAAATATTTTTCTAATTTATTTAAAATATAAAATGTTATGTGAGATTAGGGAAAACATAAAACATAAATTTAGTAATATTAAAATTTAAATATAATGGCTTGATAAAATTATAGAAATAGTGTTTAAAATAAAGTGTATGGATGTGAATCTTATATCTACAAGGATCAAATGGATGGTGAAGCCTACGGAATGCGATCGAGGAGATAAAGGTCATTTGGTAATTTTAATAGTTGTTTATAATGCATAATGTATTTTTTTTTAGATCATATATTGACTTAAGAATGAAGTGTGAAAGTTTAAATTATATGTACACATTTTATACAACATTTTTAACATATAATGAGATAGGAGTAATTCGGAATATGCATGCAATAATTTATTTAAAGTATATTAATAATATAATTTAACAGAACAATTGTGTGATTCTTTTGAACTTTCATGTGATAAAGTATTTAGATATTTAAATAGTTTGTATATGATTAAATATACGGAGGAAAGTAGTAAAAAGATTTTCTTATAGAACAGTGGAATAGTTTTAAAATAAATGAATTTTATTATTGTTAGTAATGCAGATATGTATTTGTCGATGTACAGTATAGAAAAAATCTTGAGAAATAAGATCGGATAGTGACTTGGAAGTACTAGTGGAAAGGAAACCAAGATGATGTTTTTTTTTAAGAAATAGGAAAAATAAAGGATTTGGATCATATTTAGTTTTTGTGTGATTTCAGTATAGTTAACTAAGCCCTATGACTGAACACATATAGTTTGGACAGTGTTTTTGCATATCTTTAAACTTTTGATGTTATAATAAAGCTGAAGAAATAGCTTTAGCATCGTTACTATGATAGAGGTTGGTAGACAGGTAAAGGTCACTCCTCTATAGTATCTTTTAATTCACTGTGCCATGATTGTCAAGATATATAACGAGTAATATTCTAGTTGTATTTTGATCCTATGCATCTATCTTCGCTATCCTTATTTTGTGAATCTGCATCGGTCAGAAAGATATTTTCAAAGAAATAATGAATAAAATAGAACTGAAGATATGTTATCGTTTATGTAAGAATAGTTTATTTGCTGGAATGTATAGAATTATGTAACTTTAAAATTGAAAGTCCAAAATATCATAAAGAGAGAAAGAATCATATAATACATTGTAAAATTAATTCAGAAATGAATATAAGATTTTGAAAAGAAATCTAAACCAAGTATTTTAAAAGTGATAATAAAATTTGAATGAATTTTTTTTTTTAAATAATATTTAGAAAATAAGTATTGCATATTTATTAAGAAATAGTTCAATAATGTATGATAAACATATACTTGTGCATGGTATATTAATAGTTGTAAGTATATCATCCGAAGTAAGGCTTGAATGAGAATATTAGGATTAATAAACATCTGAGAATGAACAATAAAAACCTAGTACCGAATGTAGAACAATGTTTTGACTTTGTAAGATTCCATACAACCAATATAAAACTAAAATTTGTTATTTTTGTAGAATTTTACTACGAATGTAAATTTTGTAAAAATATAATTTTAATAATATTAGGGATGAAAAGTGTTTGTGATAATTATATAAGAAATGCATTTTGTAATAAGCTAACCATAATAATAAATCAAGTAATAATACTGTATTTTCTTAAGTGTTTAAAAAAAAAAAAAAAAGATTTAACTAGGAAAAGTAAATAATATTTTGATTTCATTTTATAAACTAATAAACTAAGTTGAGATATGAGGGTAAGGGATATCCAATGTATATAATGTAAAAATATTGTTAATTTATTTATGTTGTTAATAAACTTTGTTTTAAATTTGTTCTAAAGTTTTTGTGCCCGAGTTGTTATTTCTCCACATGGATGCATGAAATCACGATACATTTATAATTGAAACAGACATATAGGTTTTGCACAAAAGGTAAACATAAAAGTGTTATAATAATTTTGAGAATTTATTGGTATGTTAAAATTAAAGATCATAATTTTATATTATTTATTGGTCATAAGTTGGTTGCCACAATATTACATTAAATTATATGCTAATGTTGCCACACGTATTCTGTTGTCAGATTATTAAAATACTACCACGTACGTATTTATTTATTTCATTTGGGAAGAAATAAGATTATATTATATTATTATTGTTATTATTATTTTATTATTATTAGTTGCTGTGTAGTAGATTATGACATAAAATTCCCTTTTCATATTTTACTACCGTAATTTTAAATTAGTTAGAATACAATTTCTGAACCTGAGATTTTATTTTATTTTACTTCATTTTATTTAATTGAGCTAGATTCTTGTTATAAAGAAGATTAAGATATGATTATTATTTTAATCGTAGTGCATAGAGCTTAGAAAGTCGTAAGAATACTATGAGTTAGTTATTTGGTATAGTAAAAAGGGGGAATAGTGTTCTTATGCCATTGAGGTAGTATCGTGTGGATAATGTCTCAATGTAGTCTATCTCATTCCCCGTATTGTCACTCCATGTCTCATGAAAATAGTAAATATTTGTTAATTCATTTTAAAATTGAATCGAATTTGTATTTTAAAATTAGAGCTAGTAATCATTTTAATTAATGCTGAATATTTCATTTATTTATATGTTAACTGAGCTAGAACCCGTAATATTCGTAATAAACAGTATATTTTGGGGGTGAGAACGCGCGGGGGGGGGGAGGTTAGAATATATATTAAACTTAAGTATATTTTCCCCATTTTTACATTACTGTATAATATTCTATATAATGATTTTAATTTTTTTTATATCAATTATTATTTTCTGATGACTTTTTAAAAATCAGAAAAATACCGAGTTTTATTTGTTCATTGTTAAGACAGATAAAAAATAGTACATTATGAAGATAAAAGTTTTTCTGGAACTTCCACTATCCCCCCCCCCCCCCCGAAAAAACCCAGTAAAGGAGGGATACGTTACTTGCCAGCTTTGCTAACTAGTAAGTGGTAATGGTTTTTATATGTTTTTAATTATTGTTTTGCCCTCTAGTTAAAAATGGCACTTATTTACCAATCACTAATTGGATCACTGTCTGAGTTGTTATAACCTATCTAAATAAAAAAAAAATTTTTAAGCCTATTTGGAACTTGGAAATATTTTTTCAAGTTTTATCTGGTTGGGTTTTGAATCCCAGGGGATGGATATGGCGGCAAATGTGTTAATTAAATACTGTACTTTTTGTCAAGCGTTGTTAGCCGAGAGGTCATCGCAGCCGCCTTGCAAGCAAGTAGTTGTTTGCAGACTGTTGTGGGTTCGCCTCCCGGCCGATGCTATGACATATGAAAATACTGTACTTTGATGTACTTTGTTTACTAACATTAATGGAAATCTTTCTTTAAAACAACAGTAATTATTTTTTAAAATGAATTAGTTTAATGATGGACCGAGTGTTCTTCTCCATAAACGTTGAATAAATGTTTGATTCAGTAAATCAATTTTAAAAATCTGCATAGTCTATTGATAAACAACCACGACAGTCAAACAACAATAGTATACAGTTTTTGGTACTTGGGTACTAAACCTGCAATGTAGGGAGATGGGGGACGACGACGGCCTATTCACATTGGTATCAATCCGCCGTTTCTAATTTGGCCAAAATAACGTGTACACGGCTCGATGAAAACATCAATATATACAGCAAAATATATACGTGTACACGGATCTATCTCGATAAAAACAACTATATAAAGTTTTTAAATTAATTTATTGCCATAGTTTACAAAATTCTTATTTGACTATTTTTTACCATTTATTAAATATTCAGTATAGTATATAGAAAAAAAATAAAACAGACGTTTTAAAAATATAAATAGTTCATAGCAGAGCACTAATCCTCTTCATCAGCCCCTCATAAAAGCATAGTAAAAGAAAAGTCAGTATTCAAAAGGTTTGCCAATTGCTAGGTATTGATGAGCAGTTTTCCAATTTTGTTTTATTTTTTAACTAAAAACAGCTAGATAATCATTTACTGACTAATGTTGGATGATTGAGTTAGCTATGAATCAATTACCTGAAAGAAAAATTTTAAGTCTCTTGAAAAATTTGGTTAGCTTGGATTCGAACTCCAGGTTATAGACTTAGTAGACAGATCCATTATCTGTTCATCAAGAAATACGTACCAAAAACCCACTTTTTAAAACAGTGTATGTTGTAGTTAAATTCGTTTCTTTTTAAAAAAATACATTTTTTATTAATTGTTTATGAAGTGTTTTTTAATCCTGTTATATAATATTTTATCTTTTTAATGAATTTATATTCACTAAATAACAATGCTATACCTTAGTTTGATTTTGATTTTTTGAAAAAGCATTAATTTTTGTGATAGTATTTTATAATTTTGACTTCATATTTTAAGTTTCAAAATTTACTGACTGGATCAGTACAAATCAACAGGAAGTCATTTGCAATTACTAATTTTATCGATCAAGCGTAACTTATTTTTTAAATGCCAAGTTCAAAAACTTTAATGGTGTGTGTATTTTTTCTTAAACTATTCATTAAAATTCTTTATAACTTTTTAAAAGTAATTATTTATCAATATAAAAAACAAATACTTATTTCATAATTAAAATTTACATCAAAATGGAAAGAATAAAAAAATAAACATTTTATTGTTTTCCATTACCGCTTTAAATCAAAAATATACGCAGTGTTAAAAATATGCGCGCACACGCATATATAAACTAATAAAATAAATTAAACATTTTAAGTGAATGTTTGCGTTTATACATAAGTAATCATAAATAAAAAGTAAAGATAAAAACTAAATGAAACATCTTTAAGATTTGTCGTTTTAATACAAATGTTGTATAATAATTTAACTAATTGCTCAGGAGGTCATTTGATATTTGCACTAAAAGTGCCAAATTGAATTTCCATTTAAAAACCTTTATCTCTTAAATTTGCCTCTCTACAAATATACTAGACTGCTTGAGACAAAGCAAATATTTAAATTGCATAATGCAAATTAACAACAATGGATTTAAAATGCAATGTAATAAATAAACAAATTATTTGCATTTTTACTATATTAAATTTAAAAACAATTGCTTGCAACATATATGGTAAGTTTTTGCCAGAGACAAATGAAAGTTGTATCAATAAAACATCCTGTAGCTTTCTTTATTTTCACTTAACATATGTTTGCTGTTCTTCTCTTCATCTGATTCCAAAGCCATCTATTGTAAGCTTATTATACCCACTCTAGCTAAAGAATGAAAGGAGATTATAGTTAACATAAAACTGAAATTTAAAATATATAATTACTAGCTTAATTTACTAAGATGTTCCTAAATATATAATGAGTTCCTGCTTTACATCTGCAGTCCTTACTGATAAAGACTAGTCTGAGGATTTGAATATTGTCTATTAATAACTCAAAATTACTTAGCTTTGAAATAGTATGAAAAATCTGCTTTTGAAATTGTAGTTTAAAGTAAATAAAAGAATGATTTTATTTACATCAGTAATTGAATGGCAAACTCTGGACCTTGTGCTTGAATTTCTTAAGAATTACTTATTATTATTATTATTATTATTATTATTATTATTATTATTATTATTATTATTATTATTATTATTATTATTATTATTATTATTATTATTATTATTATTATTATTATTATTATTATTATTATTATTATTATTATTATTATTATTATTATTATTATTATTATTATTATTATTATTATTATTATTATTATTATTATTATTATTATTATTATTATTATTATTATTATTATTATTATTATTATTATTATTATTATTATTATTATTATTATTATTATTATTATTATTATTATTATTATTATTATTATTATGTTTCAAAAAGGGGGAACTTTATTCAATCTAGAAAACAGGTTACATTAATAATTTTTATATACATGTATTTACACTGATATTTCCGAGGATTGTATATATTGTGTTTAAGTTCTTTCCAAGTTCTTACATATATATACCGGGTGAGTGATGGATTGTTTATCTTAAGTTATCATTTATTGATTCATGTATTTTTTGCTGTCCATTTTCTTGTTTTCTTTT